>JAHWFP010057460.1:0-12634 GCA_023313725.1 Lithobius niger
TGGTTCTTTTCGACACTTGACTGCATATTTTAAAGTTGCAATTAGTACTGCACTCTAAAAGTCACAAGTTTTTATTACCACAACTTTCGAAGCTTCGTTAAAAAAAAATTCAGAAAAGGTTTTACCGCTGTAACTTTATTTCTGCATGATATAATTCTGCTCATAAATAAATACGTTTGTAGTGCTGTTGTATCAAACTGAAGATTAATCGGATTATTAAAAATACTATAAACCCCAAAAAAATAGAAGTATGTGTCTGCTAGGATATATTTGTGACATATTTATTAGATTTTATATTAAGTTTTCCTTTTGGTTTCAAGTTCCTTGTACATAAAATGCGTAAGAAGTAAGAACTCAGCTCAAACTCACCTCATTATTGCTTACGGTAGCAGAAATGGGGTCAAGATATCATTTAGTTGGGCAGCTTTGGACTTTGAAGTGATGAGAAAAGATGTAAGTGTCCTTCGTGATGTTTGACACGTTAAAATCTTTCCTGGGGCTAGAAAAACCCATCGTTTGCGTTTCATGGGAAAATTTGTCGGGAAATCTGTTGAAACTCACGTTTTTATATGGTTTGTAGGAATATCTACTAACGCTGGTGCATTTTCCGAGCGCGCAGTGATTGTTTGTCACTATGCTGCCGAGCTACACGCTGACTTGCTTGTCCGAGTGGTTCATTCATTGGCCATGCACGCCACCACGGTTCTGGCATGCATGTGTGGTTACCGTGAGGTGGTAGGGGGTCGTCCCCTAACCCAATCATTCGTCCAAGATTTGAGGAACATCTGGCATGAAAGCCCGTTGGTTAGGAAGCTACCTTCAACGGGTATGGTGCCACCTATCCAACAGCAATAGTTATAAAACAGACGGGAAAAACAGAGAAAAACTGAAAATATATCATTCTTTGCTTATACATATTTGCATTTTAGTACTGCAAATTCATTTCCTCTAAGGACAAGCAGACACGAATGCATCGTGATCAATTTTAAGGGAACTTATCAGTGTGAAAGAAGCAACTCCTAATGTCGATTTTCTCCTACAGCAACAAGACTGGTGTTGCATTCACAAGGCCAATGAATTCGTCTTTAACGTGTTGAGTGACGGGTGATACATAGGTTACGACCCGATTTCTTCGTACGGACCTCAACATAGGCTCGGTCCCTGCCAGTTTCGACATTGTTGATCTCAATACTCGGAAAGTGGAGTCGATGACCCAGTTTGGGTTCGTGTTGCATAAAAATAAACAACAACAACAATTACGAAACGTGGGTAATAACCCATTCATGGTTTGAACAATATAGGTAAAGTTTACAGATTTTTACGTTTCATTTACTGCTTCTTTCATCTTATTTATTGATCACAATCTAGCAAAAAATGTATAGCATTTTGTTCCACATTCCGTAATGATCTACACAGAATACATTACCTCATGTTAACAGGTTTACTTATGAAGCTGGTTGGTATAGAGGCATTGACCTCATTGTGGGTTTACAAAATAGTGCTCTGTTGCTTGAAAATTTTAATGGTTTAAGTATATCAAAAGTTGGGACTAAATCAGCTATAGCTTTCCTAGTGTTGATGTTTATTTCAGTGGTTTATTTTCTAACACTCCACATAAGGACTACTTTCGGATATGGTGTTTGTGCTATAATATATTAGTCCTCTGATGCTAAGCTTCCACTAGTTCGCTACATGAAGAGGTTGTCAAGCCACAAATTACAAATAAAATAGATAAAACCTATGTGCTTATTTGTACTAGCAATATCGACACTTTCTTTTATCGTTTAGAAGCAGTTTATGAAGAATTTAATAAAAATTGTCGTTTCACATTTCTTTTCAATGAGACAGAAACATGCTTGGAGACCTGTATGGCAAAAAGTCTATGTAAGTCTGTTTGTAAAGTATATAAAACATATAATCAAAAAAATTCAGTTCAGTTTATTGCTGGATCAATGTATGAGGTACGAGGCACGAAATTCCTTAGGATTTCTATGTGCAGCAAATGCATTAAATGTAATTTACAAAGAAAACAACTACATAATTCATTACAATAAAAAATGACGGTTATACACAAGCAAACCTAATTAAATTTGCGTACTTCATAATTCGTCAGAATAAAATTAATAGAAAGTTCTAATATATTATATTTAATATTTGTAATTATTAATAGCAGACCTTTATCAAGAATTAATGCCCTTTTTGGCGAAGGTAAGCCCAGCTGAAACAATACACAACAATGTAAAAACCCATTGTTGCCAGGAAACCCCGCACTTTCAGCTAAAGGAGGGAAAAGTGCAGGCATTCCCTAGGGAATGAATGCCCGTGGTTTGAATAACGGCTTATTTTAACCAAAAAAAAAAGCACGTTTGCAGAAGATAACATATTGACTGTAAAATGGGAACAGTTTAATCACCAAATGTTTCAACGGGTTTTCATTTTCAACACCCACGGTTTGAAAAACAGCTGATTTAAAATTAAAAAAAACCAAAAACAAAACGTTTACAGAAGAATACATATTGATTATAAAATTAGAACAGTTACTAATCACCAAATGTTTGATCGGGTTTTCATTTGTTACTCTCTGGCTTGATACATTTGCAACGCAGTTCAAAATATC
Source organism: Lithobius niger (assembly GCA_023313725.1). Taxonomy (NCBI): domain Eukaryota; kingdom Metazoa; phylum Arthropoda; class Chilopoda; order Lithobiomorpha; family Lithobiidae; genus Lithobius; species Lithobius niger. The sequence goes on from JAHWFP010057460.1 coordinate 2,618, forward strand.
GCTGACATTTCGCTTGCATACAATGGCTACTTTTCTTGTACTGTCGTAAAGAGTTGAAGTTAACGGTAGCCAGTTGTTTCCGCAATGCACTGCTCTTCTACGTTGGGTCGATATAAACTTGTTGTTGACGTACTTCGCAAACTGTGATTGGTAAACTGGCCATCCAACTTAGCATCTGTTGCAATATTTTTTTTAATGTTGCCCAAAACATTTTTACCCACGGGGCGGTTGTAATACCAAATGTTGCTACTGTATATCGTTTTGGGGCAAAAATATACAACCTCAGGATTTGCATGTTCGGGCCAGTAACTTTGATACAGTCTGGACATGTTGACAGGGCAACGAGAAGGATTATCGGGAAGAGCAAAAGCTTTGACTCTCGTCGGTTGCACCTTTATATGTTTTAACCCACCTTGATTTGTTTTTCAAACGTCTTTCACGTATTCAAGGTATTCTCACCCATTTTCGTTTGACCTGCCCAAAGTTAGTTGTCTTTGCGTTAAAGTTCTATGCTCATTTCTGCCACGCAACGTGAAGTGTATACTAAAAAGCACAAACACGGAATACAATAAGGCTTTTGGGTCATGAGTACCGAGAATTTTGGCGTCCCACAACATGTTCAACTGTGCGGCAGTGAATGGTTCGGCATGTTTGACATATATACCTACATCTTCTTTTGTAAGTTTCTTCATTAGAAAGTCTAAAGTGCATTGTTATGGCCTAAATTCTACATCCTGCAAAAGACAAACATACACTTCACACTCTCTAAGCCAACGTTGCAAGCAAGCCACAATTTCATACAATGTATGCGGAGTATATTCATTTCCATCCGCACGACGGAATTCTGACATGAACTTACAGAGCACTGTATTTAATTCATTAATGGTCATATCTTGAAACGATTTTTCTACGTAACTACAGTTACCTGTCGCAGCATGCTTCCAATCACATATTTTTTACCCACTCCTGCTTTTTCTTCGTATTTTCAGCAACTTGAGGCCTACTACGAACTGCCAAATCATCGACTGTCACTTGCTTAAAGCGCGACGCAGGCACCTTTCTCCTTGTAGCTTAGGGCTCATTACGATCCTCATCACTTGAAGAATCAGGAAATCTATCGATTCTAATGTTATTTGCCGGTAACTCACAACCCACAAACGCATCAAATGAACAATTCAATTTGGCATCTTCTTGTTCAGTATCGGAGTCAAGAAAATTAGCTAAATTCACTGCCATTTTTGAATCTTTACCAGTATCCCGTTATTTCAGGAACGCAACAATACCTCGTTCTTCCAAAGCGTAGAACGTCTACCAACAATAGCCAACAATGTGCACCAGCACTTAGCCGTAACGGGCATTAAGTCGGATAATGACCGAAAACCTTGTGCATTCCTAAACATGGTCCTCGGCTGCGCACCCTCGTGCATTGTTTAGGAATGCCCTCGGATTTCGGTCATCATCCTTTACATAAAAAACAACAATTCATCTAATTAACATATTCAACTAATTTTAATTTTCCAAAATAAGAAATACATCTCCAATTACGCATATTGGTGAATGATGACTTACAACCTAAGTATCTATTAACCATGTTTTAAATTTCTTTTTTAATCGATGTATGTTTTTAAATTTCTTAGATATAATAGCAATTTATTAAAGTGATGTGGAATTTGATATTCTAAACCTCTTTTATCGCATGATATTCTAATGATTGGTTTGCCCTAACACTTTTTTTTCACCTTCATATTAAAATCAATGGAAAAGAAAAATTAATTAAGATATCCATTAGCCAACTATTGTTCTACATTTAGAAAACCAATATTTTAATATATTTCCTGAGTGTGTTTCAATGTTTTACTCTTAAATAAAATTTGTATGGCCTTATTATGCAGCGTTTGAATTTGTCGAATTTGACCTAATCGATGTGATTCCGCATACAGTAATATCATATCTTGTGCAGGACATAATTAGGGCTTAACAAATTTTGTTTTTTATTTTTATAGCTTGTTAAATTATTTGTTTTATAAAGAATGGGAATTGTTCTCCTAAGTTTTCAAATAATCGAATCCACACGATTATAAAATTTCCTATTTATAACCAATTCTACAACTCAATATCGACCTGCAGCAATTTTATTTAACAATTTACATTTGCAACTATATTTATTATGGCAGTCAGGGATATCTGCAATATTATCACTATTAACGTTCATGTGCCTGATGGAAATCGGAAACATGTTTTTTCGATATTTATACGTAACTCATTGTTCAGTAAATAATAACATAACTTATCAACATTTATTTGTAGATGATTCATCATTTCTTATCAAATACAACTAATCGAAGGCAAAAATACATGGTCTGTATTCAATGTAAGATAAGTTTTATAGTCAATATCAAATAAATCGTTGATGTATATTTTGTAATGATGTATATTATATTCAAACCTTGTGGCACGCTAAATTCAATTTCCTTCCATTCACTTAATTTTTTGTCTATTTTCACACAGAAAAATCTAATATTAAGATATCTGATTAGAACATTACGCAAATGAAAAGAACAATGATAGTGTGAAGGAATGTAATTTAATATATCCAAAATATGGTACGTTTTTATAACAAGCTAAGATCTCGATGTGATTGTAAATTTGTGTTATTGTTTAATTTAGCTTTTGTCATATTAGTTTAAAGTTATGCAGCAGGTAAGCGCACATGCAACGGGAGCGGTTTCTTAATGAATAATTTTTATCAACCTGAGTCTTTCCAATTTACATTTCAAACAAACTATTGCTGTCACGAGGCTTCTTAATGAAACTGATTGCGAATATAAATATAAGCGGATAAATAATCCATTCTTAACCTGCTTAAACACTTGAAATTTTAATGGACATGCAAATTTCAATCATAATGAGCTTTGGAAAATGAACCTGATTTCACGATGTAAAAATAGAAAATATGCAATAGAACAAAACTTTTATATTGTAAATCTAAATGTACAATGTAAATTGGACAATGTAAATTGTATCATTGCTTAACCCTTTAATGCCCATGCCAAACTAGATATTTTTTTTTATGGGTCGGTTGCGGGATTCGATCCAGCATTCACTTGGTTTGCAGACGAGGACGCTGACTACTGGGCTGTTGCTGCTCGCTTTATTCGGGGTCCCCGGGGATCCCTCACAAAGCTCGTGTTGCGCGTTGGGACTTAGTTTTTTGCCGTTCAGTAGCCGTCCTTTTCATTGGACGCTTGGCTGTAAAGGGTTAAGTTTCCAATTCTTACACATTTACCTTTTCGTCGTCAAAATAATATCAAAAACCAAAACTGGTAAAAGGGGCTGCCAAGTTCCGAATGGTTCGGCCCTTCAAAGGAGTGATATCAACACACCAAAACATTCGCCAAGTTAATCGCACCGCTTAATAGTTCGAATGATGCTGCTTTGGGTAGCAATGTTCAAGTTTTCATTTAACGTCCAAAGTATTATTCGGTGCGATTAAGTTGACGAATGTTTTGGTGTGTTGATATCACTCCTTTGAAGGGCCGAACCATTCGGAACCTAGCGGCCCCTTTTACCAGTTTTGGTTTTTGATATGATATCAGTCCTTTTTTTAAAATTGTGTATTAGACTCAACTCCACTACCGTGCAGATGTACAATAAAGTGGCACGTCAACAAGAAATTGGTTTTCAACAATTTGCTACTACCTTTTGCCTATAGGCCGAACTTGGTCACCTCTTTATAGGTTTTTGGTTTGGTTTTAATTTTGTTGTAATTTGTTTTATTTCGTTAGTTTCGGTGTGTTGATATCACTCCTTTGAAGAGCCGAACCACTCTCAACTTGGTGGCCTCTTAACCAGTTTTTTGCTTTGTTTCTTTTGCTTTGTTTTAAGAGTTGGTTTATTTTCGTGAATTGGACGTGAATACAATTTTTTTTGGCAACGTTATTTAGATTTATCGTGCTTCACTAGTGTGTTTCTAGGCACGCACGTCAGTATACACGTTGTCTTTGGCTGTCCAATGAGAGACGATGCCGACAATACTAACAATGGTTATAACAATATTTTCGTACTTACGCGCCATCCCACGTCATCCTCGTTACGCCCCTAGGCTCCGAACCATAAAAAGTATGCAGTTCGTATCGTACTGCAGCCATTAGTCCAATTTCTTAGCTGGAAGCCCTCCCGTTTTCTCGGACAAGAATTAGCAAGCTAGCTAGTAGCTAACTAGCTAGTTACACATTTTCAACGTAATTGAGGGTCAGATTTTGCATTGAAAGCAGCTTAGCTGGCATTCCTACACGAGTTAATTTTTGTCAGGTGGATCATTGCGCTTGATTTCAACACAATTTAAGCTTTTGTACTGCATTATTATTTTTCCCCAAGTACCTGAAATGTACCCAACTATGCTTCCAGATATAATACACTGACGCTATGGCGCCGCGCTACAATGGTTTACAACCTCGACAATTAAATAATTATTGATGTGATGTTTGTGGTGATGATTGTTGCCTAACTTGACGCGACACTAGCGTGTGTCTAGATCTTGATTATTTTAAACCGTATATCGGAGTGAAAACAAACTGGTTAAGAATAATCGTTAGACCTGAACGTTGTTTAAATGAGTAATGTTCAAATTTAGCATCAAGGTAACTCCTCTGAATCAAGTTCGTAATTTATGTGATGGACGAAGACCAAATGTTAGCTTCATAGGGGCAGTGGCGAGTCCTTACTCTTTCCTCAGAAACTAGAAGTTTATCTCTGAATCCTACATTTTGTTTGTCTTGTATCTTTTTCTCTCATTCATTCTCTATTTTTCGCAAAGCTTATGTATCCAATTATATCGTAGCTCATGTATTTAACTTAAATCTTTTCTCGTAGTTACACATATCTCGTCTCTCATGTATCTACGAGTTTTGCACTTCGTATATTTCTCATCTTTTGTTGGTAATTCTTCCATCGAAATGAGTGAAAACCCGACAAAATATAAAAATTCTCAATCTCTGTTTTAAATTTGCTGTTACCAAGTTTTACGTATTGGCAACCTGTAAAATGTTTGTTTTTGTTTTCAACTTAAGCTGACAATAAAGTAAAGACGAACGGTGTCGTTAAAACACACTACAATATTTGAAAAAACTGATTCATTGCATTTCTACTGTCTAGTGTCTTCCCAGCCATTTTTAGGTGGAAAATACGAACTAAATCTTCTTCGTTTACCCCGTTGGCACAACTTGATACAAAACAAAAAAGGTCGCAAAATACATTGTATCCAGGGTGGTCTGAATGTAGAGGTTTAAACAAAGCCCACTGTGAATAGAAGAAACCCAAGTCATGCTTGGATGTAGCTACGCCACGAAATTAAATCCTTGTTGTCATTAGTACTGGTAATACTGAAAACATTTAGTTAAGTCTTGCAGGTGGTGTGGATAAGTTCAATATTATTATAAAGTCTATTATAGCTAGCTAGCCGTTTGTGAATAAAAAATGACGGAACTCTATGTAGTGCACATATCTGCGAGAATCGTGTGAGAATACCAACAGTGTGGTACTTAAAAAAGCTAAAATTCAGGTAAAACAGCCAGTGTTACTGTTTAACACTGGCTAACTTTGCTGCCAAAAATTGGCGTAAATTGGAGCTGCCCTCGAATTTTGGCAATCCTATTTAAGTCATCTCCGCCGTGAAAGAGTACGATGTAATATCTGTCTAAATTGTACGTTGACTATCTCTTTTTCGGGTGCACAACTATTTTTCCTACCCACCCCTCTTTTTTACGACTCACACCTCTTTTTACGGTGCCTCACGGGAAAAAATTTACTTACTTTGCCGGCGAAAATTATTTTACAACACACCATCTGATAAAAACCTTTTTACAACAAAGCCTCACTATTACCACTATTTGGGAAGCCTTAGGTCACAGCGCTCTTATATTCTCCATAGACCTCCATGGTATTCAGCGTAATTTTTCTCCCACAATTGGAAACCTAATTTCCAGCATGGTTCTGGCGTAAATGAAAAAGTTAATGGTGAATGGTGATCGTTACAAGCTACCACATTATTAAAGAAGGGTTGCTTTTACAAAATCGATGGAAATATCAATTTTTAAAGGTGATAAGAATTTGAAAAATTTGTTCTAAATTTAACCTGTACCACACAATATTTAACAAACCCTTGTGCAGCAAAATGGATCGTGCGTGAGAAACAGTTCCAGTAAATCTATCGTGCTCGCGATTAAAACAACGCAATATGGCACGACATACAGGGAACGGGTAGTATAGGCCTGTACAGTTACAGCTTCCTGGAGGCGATAAGAAATCCCCAGGAAAAAATTTTCGTTACAAAAAGCACTGAGAAACCCCAGAGGATAAAATCTCCTTGAATAGAATTTCTAGATTCGAGAATAAAATAGTATAGAGTGGCTACAATAACGCCATATTGGCTATGAGGCAGGCATCTAGAGCCAGCCGTTGAACAAGCTGCCTGGGGCACTGGATTATAATGTAGGTAAAAAACAAAACTGTTTTTAGTCAAGTCGATGTTGTAAAAGCTGATTTCTTAGGCTTATAAAACTTAGTTTTGTCCAAGCCCTGCGAGACACACATTAGGTTGTACATCTAAAAAAAAAAGAATTCACTCGCTGAAAATTCCAACAGCTGCCTACAACTTCTTAAAATTTACCATTTTTAGGCTCACGAAATACGCTCTCACACGAAAAACTATGTACACTAATGTTTTTACCTCCACTTACATCCAGTGCCCCTTACTGCTAGTGCAACAACTGGCTCCATATAAGAACTCCCAGGTGAATAAGGCGTATTCACCACTTGCTCGATAGAAGAACTAAAAGAAGATTATTAAAAATAAAAAGCTAAATCATCTAAACTGAACTCGTGAAACTTCAACGTGTGGAACGAAGTGCATCTGAACAGAACTAAATTAAGTGTAAAAAACGAAACAATTTTTAAAAGTAATGTAAAGGAAAAATCATCCAAAGTTTCAAACCCCTCCTGTTAAAGATATATTTTGTATGAAGGATTTTCTTATTATTTGGGGTTTCTTATGTATATCTAGAAACACGCTAGTGTGTCGCGCCAAGTTAGGCAACAATCATCACAACAAACATCACATTAATTCAATTGTCGAGGTTGTAAACCATTGTAGCACGACGCCATTGCGTCAGTGTCTTATATCTTGAAGCATAGTTGGGCACATTTCAGGTACTTGGGGAAAAATAATAATGCGGTACAAAAGCTGAAATTGTGTTGAAATCGAGAGCAATGACCCCACTGACAAAAATTAACTCGTGTTTGAATGCCAGCTATGCTGCTTTCAATGCAAAATCTGCCCCTCAATAACGTTGAAAATGTGTTACTAACTAGCTAGCTAATACTACTAATAATGCTAATAATAATACTAGCTAATAATACTTTGGATGTTAAATGAAAACTTGAACATTGCTACCGAAAGTAGCAATGTTCTAGTTTTCATTTAACCTTCGAATTATTAAGCGGTGCGAATAACTTGGCGAATGTTTTGGTGTGTTGATATCACTCCTTTGAAGGGCCGAACCATTCGGAACTTGGCGACCCCTTTCACCAGTTTTGGTTTTTGATATGATATACTTCAGCCGCAGTGAGCGAGGTAGCTTGAATGAGATAGGTAAAATACAGCTAATCCCAGATGGTTCAGTGTCAGAATTTGTACAGCAGCATCAAAACTAGTCAGTCGTAAAAACATAATATTTTTACGCAATATTTCTGTAACAAATTTCCACACAGAAGACAGCAAGAGACAGTATGTATCCACAACCAAGCATTATGAAAACGGTAGCAAATTGTGAAATCCCCACTGTGGACTTTGTGTTGTCTGATTTACATTCTTCCGCATCAATCATTCGAGAGTAGTACATCTTTATAATTCCTGAAGATCTCATTGATAACAACCTGAAATAAATTTAAAATTGAAAACTGAGATCAATACCACAGGTTAGTAATTTTTTCTGAAAGTATAATGACTTAATTATCACGCCTAAGATGATTAACATTATCTTTAATAAAGAGGGTAATAAATATTTAAAAAAAATTTGCATACTAAATTAAGGATACAAGTGATGGAAAAAAAAGCAAAAGAATCGACTACTTTCTACGTATCCCTACTTGAACAAGTAGATGTGTGTGATGTTTCAGTAAAAACGTATTTTATGATTGTGACACAAATATCTGCTTCTCTGGTTGTCTCCAAATTTTGTGAGGTTATCCAAACTTTAAATGATATTGACGAGTTACAATACAAATCTGAATGTGTGTGCACACTGCACAGTAGTCATATGTCGTTGTAGTACAGTATCAGTACAGTGTAGACAAACAGTGACAAGTATCATATAGAAAGTTGTCTATCCCTGACTTCATGAGAAAGTGTACGATTCGGTGTTGTATTAAATTAAATTATATTAAAAATAATGTACTGTACAAATGTACATCATAAGCAAAAATAAAAAAACACGAAAGATGACATACGCTTTCCACAGGCCACTCCCCAAGAGACGATTTAATTTAGAGAGTTTTGAGGCCATCAAACCAAAGATTTATTACGTCAAAGAGCAAGTGTAGAATAAAAATAAGAGTCCTGTTTTCAGAACATCAAATCAAAGATTTAATGGGGCAAAGAGCAAGCGTAGAATAAAAAGCAGAGCTCCGCTCTCAGGACAGCTCTATTTACTGATAAAAGATAACTTTTCGGCCGTTTTTTTATGTTCTTTAGCATGTACTGAACGCCCTAATACCGGCCGAAATTTAACTATTATTAAATTGTACTGCAATGCTTCTCCTGACAAGTGGGACTGTATTTTACTGTCGCGTCAATTTGAATTGAACATCAGAAAGTGCGATAGTGCACAGTACGAACTGTGAATTCGGATACCATACATGTTCTATGATGAAAGATACTGTTAGCTGTCAGGCTCAAGATTAAAGATGCACTGGGCATATCATGAAGATACGTAACAGGTATGTAAACACCTTTGAAGCTATAACATGTTCAGAGGTAACTGATATTTCATAGCAACACAGTAGCTAGCTGAGAAAAGACATTGGCTCCAGAAACTAATTACTGCGTGTAGAAATGCACCGGAACCATAATGCATAAACCTCATCTTGTACACAAAATGCTATTGATCCCAGTGAATATTACTTACAGCCAGTTGTGACCATCCATAAAGCAACCAGTACTTTGCAAACTGTGCTCACTGACTATATTTAGATTAGCTTTTGAATGTTTGCATGGAATTATATAATTACATGAAGTGTTCATCTTTATTCAGACGAAAAAAACCATTTGTGCCATAATGCTTTTCGTGACTTCTGTTTTGCGCACTAACACGATACCACACGTAGGGATTAACCAAACATCCTTTCAACCCTACCAGACTACCACCTCAACTGCGCAAGAAATGAATCACTGATTTGCGCTAAGTCTATTGCGAACGAGAACAGAAGCAGTTTACCTGCTACTAATCAAGAACAAGATTTTTTTGCGAGTCGTGGCTACAATCAGCATGACATTGGGACAACTGACAAGGCTTAAATTACTCCCAAGGGCACCAGAAAAAGCAAACGATTTTAATTCTCAGCAGTAAGTTACTATTTATAATTTTGTCACAATTGCATGAAAACACATATAAGGTTAAAAAAATGAGTGAAGATTGCGAGTCAACTCCATAAATTTGCATCCTTGGCAGATTTAATACGCAATATTTCTGCCCACACACATCCGATAAAATGGCAGCTGGTGGTGGTTACATGTTTAACCTTTCTCTCTTGTTCTCTGTGTTTTATGTGCCTGATGACGGCTCCAATATGCCGGCATAAATATTACACATTTTAATAAATGTGAATGGAAGAAAAGTGATGGAGTCGGCCCATAATCTTCATTCATTTTTTCGGCAATAATGCATTCTACTCTTCACTCTTTGTACATATAAGTTAAAAAAGGTGGGAGGACCCATAACAAGTTATTTACATAGGCGCCAT
>JAHWFP010057503.1:0-12331 GCA_023313725.1 Lithobius niger
TCTTCAGTCTAATACCTTTGCTCTCCCACTTTGCCGATTTCTGGACAGTGGTGGTGGCGGTGCTTCTCCTTCTTTCCATCCTTCTTTCTCCTGGGTAGCGACCTCTTGTAACTGCCGTATCCAGGTTTGTCGTTAGACCCCATCTTTTTCTTTTTTTCTCTTCGACCGCTCACTATGTGAAAAAACGTTCTTCTGAAAGAGCTTTCTCCGCCGCCAGACTTTTTCCCCAAAGTGCTGCTGTACGCACACCTCTGCTGCTGAACCGGAAGCATCTGTTGGACTGCCACTGCAGCGTGTGATTTTGGACCCGGTTTGACCCAGTATTTAAGCCAGGTCAAACTGCCGTTCTCCCACAGGGCCGCCATCACATCATTCCCAAGCTGTATTCCTGTGTATCTGACCAGCAGATCCGTTCTTACACAGCCGGAAGTTACGTATGCATCGATCGTCTCCAATTTCCGAATAGCTACAACATCCTTATTTCGACTTCCGTTTTACCACAGGCCGGATTGCAGCAGACTTCACAAGTCAGGTAATCGAAATTTTGTTGTTAACTATGCCTTTATTGCAAGCAAATTGTAGCGTGTGCGTTTAGGAGCAAAAAAAGGTTGTGGTTGTGGAGTTTACAAACTTGAGAAAATTTGACCTACGTTTAATTTCCCCACTCCGCCGTTTTTTTTTCTTAAGACCAGGTGAAATTGGCCATCGCCCTTTTCTCCCATTCCCTGTCCTAAAAATCGCTTTGGATTAAATGAGGACAGCTACCTCCCTTTGTTGCAAAAAGGTGGATTTTGGACGAAAATACATTTAAATCTGTATTTGTGCATGAATTCTGTGTCTGACCCCCCATGCCGTGATATAGACTGTTCTAGACCATATTTTAGCATGTTAAGTCGCAATAATAATTCCCTGGCCTCTGGTAATGTTCATGGTAATCCATACCCATCCAGCATTATTACGTAAAAATCTTGTGATTTTCTTGGTCTGTAGGCTTTAGGCCGACATAGGTGCATCAGAATTTTTTCGCTCCCCCCTCGTTTACTACCTTTTTCTCAGGTTGTACGAATGAGCAGGTTTGTAGCGGTTTACTGATTCCATTTCTCGTGTCCTAGGAATAGCTTTCTTTTTTGAGGGTGTGGGCACAACTGGTAGGGGTGTGCCCTCTGGAAAAAAAATAAGGCTTGAGCTGTGAAATTTCTACCCCATCTCGAACGTCACGTAGCATGAATGTTTTTTCGGATTTTTGTGCTGAAATAACAAACGGCCCAGTCCATTTTGATGCGAGAGCAGAAGTTTCTCCCCGTGCCGCATTACTGAGTGTGTGTGTGTGTGTGCGGCAAACGACAAATTGTCCAACTATTAATGTAAGAGGCCTATGTCGTTTGTCAAAGTAGACCTTTTTCAGTGCCCTAGATGCTGTCATAGACTGTTTCGCCAGTTTGTACATCTCAGAAAAACGCTGCACGATTTGCATTTGAACCTCGTCCAAGTCACGTGTTTTGTGGGGAGCTGTCTCGTCGTTAGTTGAGAGAGCTCAATACCCCACGGCCCAGTCGGGTTTCGTCCGATGTTCAATTCACTGGGTGTAAATTTACTAGATTCGGAAACAGAACTTCGCATTGCAAAAGCGAATTCCTGCAAATGTAAATCCCATTCCTGGTGGGTAGACGTGAAACAACGTAACATGTGTTTTATTATTTTGTTATGGCTCTCGACCAGCTTTGATTTTGGATTAAAAGCCGAAAGGTACTGAGTTTTGATTCCCCAGTCTCTCCACAGGCTTTTCCAAATTTGGGCTATGAAGCAAGGACCATTGTCAGATAAAATACGGTCATAAAAACTCCATTTTAAGACAACATCTTTGACGCATTAAGCAACTTGCTTCGCTTTAGCGGTTCTGAGAGCATACAGTTCAGGCCAAGAACTGAATTCATCCAGGACTGCGAGTATTCAGTGTCGTCCTCTAGGGGTTGCCGGTAGAGGCCCCAAAAGGTCAACTGATACACGTTTCCAAGGCACATCGGGAGGATCCATTGTGGTCAGGAGCCCTGCAGGTTTCGAAGTTTCAGTTTTGCAAGTCTGACATTTCTCACAGCTGCGTACGAACTCTACAATGTCCTTTCTCATGCCAATCCATCCTACATATTCTTCCATCCTTTTGAGAGTTTTGAACACTCCAAAATGGCCGGCCAAAGGCGACGCATGAATTGCAGCAATCGCGTTGTGACGTAGCGACTTCGGTAAAAATGCTTTGAAACATGTGTTACCTTCAACTACATCATGAACGTTACGTGAAACATAGGCTTTACATAAGATCCCTTCACACAGACAGCATCTTCCAGGCTTGGGGCTGTCTCCGTCCACAGCTGTTGATCTGACAGCTACATTACCTAACTTGGTAATCTGGCGCGATGACCAAGGGTCACCAACCTGCGCCTTACGGATGTGATCCAGACTTGGAAATCCGTTGGGTCTCTCAGTTACCTTTACTCGTTCCACCTTACGATCTATGTTCAGTAAGGGGCCTTTAGGTTCGTCCTCATACATCCTAGAGATTGCATCTGCCACTTGGTTTAAGGAACCTTTCTTGTTATGGATTTCAAAATCCATTCCTTGAAGTTCAAGAATCCATCTTGCCAGTCTTCCTGAAGGCTGTTTCAAGGACTTCAAGAACGACAATGCACTATGGTCTGTCTCGATCAGAAAAGGGGCGTTTTCAATGTAAGGCCGAAATTTCCTGACGGCATACATAACTGCACCCATTTTTTGCTCAGAGACACAGGTTTTTTTTTTTTTTTTTTGCAATCTGTCAGTATCCTGCCTGCGAAAGCTATTGGTACAAGCCCACGTTCATCGACGTGTTGAGAGTTGACGCACCCAAAACCTGCTCCCGACGCGTCCGTGGAAATTTCAAAACGCTTGTCTAGGTCTAAACTGTTTGCTAAACTGTCTTTTAATTGTTGCACTACGTCTGAGTGTGTTTGCTTCCACTCCCAGACTGCGTCTCCCTTTAACAACTGATAACGACTGCTAGCTTTGACGTGAAAATCCCTGATGTAAGCCCTATAAAAGCCCATCATCCCTAGGGTCGGAGTGACTTTAAGTTGCGATGCTCTGGAAAATCCTTTATCACCTGTACTTTTCTGGTAAGGGTGACATCTCTTGAGGACGAATTAAGTGCCCAAGATAGGAAATTTCCTTTGCACAAAAGTGTGCCTTTTTTATATTTACTGTCATGTCAGCTTTTCCTAGCCTATCCAGTACATCTGCGATGTGCAACAGATGGGATTCGTAATCCATTGAGTAGATTATCAGATCGTCCATGTAGCACATCGTGTGGGTGTACATTGCATCCCCCAGAGCCAGATCCATGACCCTCGAGAATGATGCAGGCCCATTACAGGGCCCGTATGGCATTTTTTAAACTGCCACGCCCCCATATGGCAACGAAAACTGGTGTACTTCTTGCAATCAGCTCCCATTCCGATTTGCAAGAACCCTGATTTCATATCAAGAACTGTAAACTACTTAGCCTTACCAAGCATTGCAAAAACCTGGCTAGCATTAGACGTCGGCTGCGAGTCCTTCACAGTCTTTGCGTTGACAAATCTGTAGTCTAGACAAAATCGTTTAGCCCCTTCCTCAGCCTTTTTTGGGGCAAGGCAAGACACAGCTCCCCAAGGTGACACTGAGCGCTCAATGACATCTTCAGTAATCTACTCGAGCATTTGTGATTCAATGATTCTCTAGTCTCCTTGTTTACAGGACGAAGTGGTAAACGAATTGGTCGTGTACCAGGTTCAATCTCTATCTTGTGTTCGTAGAGATGTGTTCTGCCTCGTTTAGATGTTAAAACATGTTAATAGTTGTTTAAACACCTTCTAAGCTGCTTGCGTTGTGCATTAGAACAGTGAGCTTCTTGGATTTTTTCCAAGATTTCATCATCCTTGAGACGTTGCTCTCTCTCCAAACCTACGTTAAGTTGCTTTAGTTGTTCAGTTTTCGTCTGGATAACTTTAGCAAAAGGGATAGTTTCCTGCTCTTCAGAACCAATGCGCCAGCCACCTAGTTTAATGTCTGGTATAAGTCCTGTTTTCGCCATGAAATCCCTTCCTAGAATTACATTATCAGCATTAAAAATTATATTATCAAGATTAAAAAAGTTTGCTGAGTACTGTAACCACCAGGACACCTGATCGTCGATCTCATGTGCCCATCACCTTGGATTTTTCTGACAGCCAAGAGTTTAGAGTTTTCTTTATTGAGCCTAAAGGTCCTTCAAGCCATACGCTCATGCTACAAATTAACTTAAACACTAACACACTAACACACATAAATTGGATAAATTGGATACAACAATCCCTGCTCCACTTCACATTCTTTGCCTGCAAAGTTCGTGCTGTAGCACCGGAAATGATTGTCGAACTGGCACCCATGTCGATCAAAGCTAAGAATGGGGTTCCTGCAACTTTAACATTAATTAAAGGTACATTGCCACCCTTAGTTTCCTCGTCTAGCCCTTTGAAAAGCTGAACATTTGGTGCAAAAACACGTTTTAGCGTGTCTCTCCAAAGTCTTGCTTTTGCTCGCCAATCTTCGTTCTTCCCGGTCGCAACCTTGTTTAAGCAGGTTAACTACCGTCTTCCACGTTTTTTGGCATTTTCGGACACCTATTTGACCTGTGTCCGGTTTCCTGACACGTCCAACAGCTTCCATCAAAAGGTTTTTGTACCTTTTGTTGCTGTTTTTCTGTCTCCTTTGTAGCACTAGCCTTTTGCACATTTGCTGCCTTTGGGGTTGCATTTGTACTACTAATACTACTGGTACTCTGTACCGCGCCGTACTAACCTGCTCTGTACCCTTTCGGGTCTAAAGCGGCCATTGATATGGGTTCTACGCCTTGAAACCCGGTTGTCGTCCTCGAGTTAGTTTGAATAACGCGAAACACCACCTGGTTTTTAGCGGGTTGGCTTTCCTGCGCTACCTGTGCGTAGCTCCGCCAAGCCAACCTTGGTTCTACCGACAGGGATGAGTCGGGCGGCGGCCGGTCGGATCTCTGGGCAACCAGTAACCTACTGACCTTCGCACCTTCTCTCGCCAATCCTCGGATGGAGTCGAACCGCCTACCCTCGAGATGCTGTCGATAATCAGGGTGCGTATTTGTCATTATATGCCATTATCTGAATCAAATGATTTAGGCAACAGTCTGTCAAAATACCCACTGATTGCTTGGGCATAACTGGAAAAGGTTCGTCAGGAGCCTGAGTCCTTAATTCCAATTCTCGTTTTAGGTCGTTTTCAAAATTTGGACCTTCAAGTTCCAAATTAAACCATCGTTCGGCCTCACCTTACATGGCGAGGGGAATGATAGTTCGTAACACATACGAATCTGCAAGGCCTAATGCACAAACGTACATGTCTAACCTTTGCAGAAATTCACTTGGCGATTTTTCATCGGCATGCCCCGTGTAAACTGGCATGGCGACTTTTGGAGCCTTCACCTGGAAGCCTTGAAAATGGTTCCGTGCAGAGGTGTCCTCTGAAAAATCGTCGTGACGACCATAGGTTTCACCCCTATTGTCATATGTGCGGCCAGTCCGACTGTGGGTTACTCTACTCCCAGTGTTTCTTTGCCTTTCTGGCGACTCATTGTATTCATGTTGAGGCTTGCGTATCCTCCACATGTCTACTTCAGGTTCCTGGTGTACCAGTTGTCGCCAGTTTACACGGTTACCGCACGTAGCCTGATCCACTCTGTCGGGGTTTGCTCCCTGTGGTTCACGGCTACAAGGATTCCGTGCTATTCTGCCTTTCTCACCAGTGCGATTTTCTCGTCTGTTGAGGACAGAATGGTTGGGGTGACATGCCCTCCTCCCGTTCTCGTTCTGGTGAGAACCAGTTGTGAAGTGACATTCACACCATCTCGGTTTGTAATTAAACAGTTTTCCAGCTGTCTCTTTACCGTTTCCCGAAAGTCGTCAGCTGCTGGGCAATATTCAGCCCAATTCCGAAAATTAGCGTGAAACGAATCATTTCCACGCATATTTTCCACATCTGAACGTTCAAGCACGGGGTGATATGCTTCTTTCTGAGCCTGAAAATTCAGGCACAAAAAGGTCATTATCATTCCCCCAAGAATCATTCAAATCCTCTTCTAAGTCTTCGACTAAGGGTGCATTTCTGCTTTCCCCAGTTCTCGCCAGTTTTTAATTCCCAAATCCAATGTGCTTCGGATCCGAAAAAAAAAAAAAACTCTGAATTGTCGGTACAACCTACAGACTGTCCCCAAAAGTGTTGGCAGTCGTATTCTAAAGCCCAGAAGCCATCAGAATACTTCCAATTTTCGCTTGTTATTTGTTCTCCCGACTAGGCAAGAAAACAATTCAGCAAAAAACATCCGCTCGGATTTTTATTTTATGCTTTTTCCATCCCGAAGGTTTGGAAACATGAACTTGCCTATCCTGAAGGTTTAGGTTCAAATCACGGCTGGCCCCCAAAATATGTGACGTACTCAGGGAGTAGACGATTAAAGTCAAGAATAATCTCAAAGCCAATTTACTCCTTACTGCATAGCTAGGGGACTATGCACTGAGAAGACATATTAGGCATAAAACACAAGTTTAGGAGCTTGGTCTTATCCTGAGCTGAGTCCAGGGAGACAACCTTTCGAGTTGTCTGCCCCACAACAAGTGGCTTCCTATGGTCCAGGCCCTCGTATTTATACGCGAGGCTGAACAATAGAAATAGCCTGAGGCTCTACGTTGCACAACCGTTAACAGGTAGGTGCCGGCTCTAACTGGTTTGAACAATAGAGCAAGCTCGTTACACGGCTGTTGGCGTTCGGCCAAGTTCCGGTGCAGACGGAAGTTGACAGGACGCCAAGCAGCTTATGTAACTACAAGGTGCACCCTGAGTGTTTTACTCATGGTGCGCCTTGCTTTTCATAATTAGCGCGTTACAGTTCATGCAAACCTCCCCGAGTGATGATCTGGAAAAGGATGCACCGGAAAAAATAACCTAAAAGGACGACGTATTTTGCAACACACCACAAATCCATTTTTCTGATTAGAGAAAGAGAAAATAAACTTTATTTGGAGCCGTGGCCCTAGGCCATGCGCTCACTCTAACTAAAACAATTTGTACTTACACACTCAAATACACCGAATTAATTAGCTTAATTTTTCTGAGAGGCGGCGGGGCTAACAATGTCAAAATGTTACAATGCTGCAGCATGTAACAAGGGGGTAACAATAGGCGAAGCCTACAATATCGGATTATAGAAACTAGTAACACATTTTCAACATTACTGAGGGTCAAATTTTGCATTTAAAGCCACTTAGCTGACATTCATACACAAGTTAATTTTTTTAAGGTGGGTCATTGCTCTTTATTTTACCACAATTTAAGCTTTTGTGCTGCATTATTATTTTACCCCAAGGAAATGTGCCAAACTATGTTTCAGGATATTAGACACTGACGCTATGGCGCGCGCTTCAATAGTTTACAACTTTGACAGTTGAATTGATGTGATGTTTGTTGCTTAACTTGGCGCGACACACTAGCGTGTGTCTTAATGCGATGTAATTAGTAGTTTCCAACTGACGTTACGCAACCTTTAACCAGCTGTATGGTGTCGGAAACCAATTAATTTTCTCTGTTAACGAACTTTGAAGAAAACAAAGAAATGGCGTAATATTGAAATCGGTTATTGGAAGAAACATCTATTTACATAAAAATCAGTTTTTAATGAACAGAGAAGAAACTGCAGTAAAAAGATAAATAAATAAACCCCTGTGTTTGCGTCCGGAGACTACGGTGAATTTTTTATTTAGTCTATAGGTAGCCGCAAACACTGGTTTTCATTGCAGCATCTGGACGCTACGACGGGTATTTGTAAACTAAAATTTTGGTCCCTAACGCGTCTATAGTATAGAAGGGTTCTACAAAATCAAACTGATCCCAATCTATTCACTTATGGTACCAAATATACCACTTATGGTACACTTATACTCCAAATATTAACTCTTGGAGTTACTTCTGGGTTCAGAGTATCTGGAGAGTCAGGGAAATAAAACGGGACAGGGAAAGACAGGGAAATTAGGAATATTTCATGAAAATTCAGGGAAATTCATTGCCTTTGGACTGTAAACGGAACAACATTGACAAATATTTTGCTTGAAATAATTGGAGCAGAGCTCCTCACGCAGTGACTCTGGTTTTTTTTTTTTTTGGTAGCAGCATCATGCCAAAACTTCTGAACTGAATTTGATTTTTGAATTTTTGAATTTTGTATGCTGACCAAGTCCAACCTGGAGAGACTTTTTCTTTTTCAGATCGAAATTCGGGTATATTTTTGGTCAGAAATTAAGGAAAAATCAATCAAAAATTGTTTGAAACCAATTGTTGCAAACAGTGGTAATGACCATTACTTGTTCGAAATCGTGTTTGGTGTGCATTAATTCTAACACATGTTGTTGTTGTTGTTTGGTTTTAAGGAGCACGAATCCAAACTGGGTTATCTGCCCCACGACAATGAGAGGGTCAATTTAGCTAGAGAAATCCAAGTGTGTTGATGTTTGTTTTCAGGGAACCTGAACCCAAACTGGGTTATCTACCCCATAGCGATGTGAGGGACAAGCGGTGGGTTCAAAGGGTTTTGTACCAAGCGTTAACCGCTTCCGGAAGCGTAGATTTCACATTGAATAATTTATGATTTGTACAAAAATACACAAAGAACGCAACAGGTTTTAGGATCAACAATTCAGGTTCACGAGAAACATGCAACCGCACTTTCAATTAACGAAAACTTGTTTCGTAGTTCAGAAAAAAAATGAAACGATCCGGGTAAAAAAAAAAAATTGTCGAGAATTCAATACAAGAAATAAAAAATGGGAGGGGGAGGAATGAAGAAGGAGGGAGGGAACGAGAGAAGGGAATAGGGAGGAAGAGGAAAGGTGGTACGGAGGGGAGGGAGGGAGAGGACGATGGATCAACAAAGTAGGTGCAACTCCCCCCCCTCCACCTCGGGGAAACCGCATATCCCTTCCTACGATATAAACTCACGCTCCGCTCCTGTTTGTCAACATGTTATGGTGGCGGTCCTAGTGCGTTCTGCTAACTGCATTTATGATAACATTGCAGCCAAAGCTGCATCAGTAAAGAAACAAGTAGAAAACCTGAGTAAGTCCCTGGAAGATGAAAGAAAGCGGATAATTAAGAAAAGATGCCCAAATTAGATGAGAAAGCATTTGCGAATGAACTACAGCTTAAGGAACTGAAAAAAAAAACCCGCTCACAGTATAGAATTGAAGATTTGAGGAAAAAATATAAAATGGATTCTAAATATTAGTTTTGACAGCTTTTATTTTCGCATTCAATTAAAAGTACATGCCTTCACGTTATATTGCAACCTTTACGTAGGTTAGAGCGAATGTAGTCAAAGTGGGTTAGTCTTCGTAAAAGCATAGACTCGCAGAACAACCGAAACTTGCACGTACATCGGACTATAAGTAGTGTTCACAGTAAAATGTTTACATTAATTTCCCTGACTGTCCCTGTCATACACTATCAAATATCCCTGACTAAACAGAAAATCAGCCAGAGATAATGTTAAAAATGGTGCAGCACTCTTTAGGAGAAGTTATTGATAAATTTGCTGCTTACATTTGAATATTGAGCTTCATCAATATTTTAAAGGTACATTCGTCCCTGTTGGCTTTCCTGCATGGCTCAGTTTGGCAACATTAATTCAGACGCATGGAAATATTGCAAAGGCGTTCATTCATTTTCACGATGTATAAAAATAGGTAAAGAATGCCTTTGCAACATTTACGCGCGTCTGAAGTAATGTTGCAAAACTGAGCCATACACGAAAGTCAACAGGGAGGAATGTAGCTTTAAATATTGATGAAGCTCAATATTCAAATGTAGCTAAGCAGCAAACGTTTTATTCATGCTAAAGAATCAACAAATCCCACTTAAAGAGTGTTGCACCATTTTTAACATTATCTCTGGCTTATTTTGGGTTTAGTCAGGGAAATTCGACAGTGTATGTCAGGCGGGAAAGTCAGCGAAATTAATGTAAACATTTTACTGTGAACACTACTTATAGAGCAGTGACATTTGCCGCCATATTGGCACCAGTATGGGTTTTGCAGAGCATAACTATAAGGTGCACTACATAAAAATGGAGGGAAAAACAACGGAAGAGCGGATTTCTTAGGCTTAAAATAACGTTGTTTTCTCCAACAAACAAAAATCGCGCGTTTTAGATCTAAGAAATCACTCTTCACAGCATCGGCTTCAGTATGACGCCCTTCTGTTTCTCTGTGCAGTGCCCCTTGCAGCTAACCCATTAAAGCTCCAGCATAGAGTTATATACAATAATACTACGTCGTGTCACTGCTCTATAGTCCGATAAACGTGTATATGTTTCGTTTCTGCAAGTCCATGGCTTTACGCAGACTACGCATTTTGATTCCGCACTATTGATTTCGCATTCTTAGAACGCCCCTTCAATTCTCGTACCCCCCTCAATAGGCAGAGGAGGTGTTTTAAACACCTCTTGGCGAGGGCAGCTGCAGCTACTGGTGCTGCGCCTAGCGGTTATTGTAGTAACTCAAGGATAAATTTACAACCAGTTTTTCTAAGACGGTGTCAAGACGGTGGTGCGCTCTCGCGGTGTCTGAACATACTTTCACGTGACCGGAGACGAGTCTCGACGCGAGCTCCCGAATAACCCACTCGAGAGAGAGTCGCATACCAATCGATTTTTGGTCGTACCAAGCTGTCTAACAGTTACGCCACCTAGCTGTGGAAACAGTAAACTACCTTTTTTTTGTGTGTTGGTTTACGTAAGTTGGTTGGTGGCTTGTCAGTAGTTTAAATCGTTATAATTTTATAGGGGGAGAACTGGCTGTAGCTCCGAACAGACGTTGTGAGATGAAGGGATGACGCTAAGTGGGGTGATGGTGGGGGAGGGGGTTGGGGACAGGGACGACGTTAGAATCACTTTACTGGGGAGGCGGCAGTGGGGCAGCATGCCATTTTAGCCGCGGGCCCCCCCCCCCCGAACCGAAAAATTCTACTTTTGCGGTCCCCTCTCCCCCACCCCCAAAAAACAAGAATATGAGTAAAAATAACACTCTTGCGTTATTAACTGTTTTCTATGCCATTTTTTGGAATATTTTTAAATCCTGCCTAAAAAAAGGATGATTTTACAACTCTCACGGTAACAACATGGCCCCATTGATGTGACCACAAGTCCTTCCAGTCACTGCGAAAGAAACTAACGTAGTTTTCTTAATAAATAACCAGAATTTTCTTCGTTTTTACGTTTGATTTTGATCTGATGGTGGCGGGGGGGGGGGGGGGGGCGCCAGAGAGGGCGGCCAAAAAAATTAGGGGGCACGCGGCCCCTCACCTCCTCCTGGCGTCGTCCCTGGGAAGGGAAGAAACAGCCCGCCAAATTCCAAAAGTCTGCATCTGATAAGAAGAAGAAGACTTTAAAATCAATTAAAATTTTTTTTAGCTGGAATTAATTAATATATTCCCAAAAACATGGGCCGCGGGGCGTAGTGTAGTAGTATGAGGACTGGGCGCAGGGGTGGGGGGTGGGGGCACGGGGAGGATTGCACGAGGCCTCGCCTCACACTGAGGGATAAACTAAAGCCGCCTAAACTAAATTAATTTAATTCGCTTTAATTTAGCTTTTTACCTGGAGCTTTAATTTCGTAAGTGACAGCTAATAGAGATTTGGATTGTATAGTACGCCTACTCATTTCTGCAACACGGTGCGCCTTCAGACACACACTTAGTGTTACAACGTAACGCGCAACGTAGCCTATATAGATCAGTGGTAGTAGGGAAGTGACGGGAGAGACGCTGTTGATGAGGCCAGGAGCAACTCGTAGCAACTTGACGTTGCCGGGGTAACGTGATTTTAGGCCTACTTTTCATTTTTTAGGCATAATTTTTTTAACTGTAGTTTAAATTTCGTAAGTAGCAGATGGGCCTGATGGAGAATCTGGTAAGCCCATTCATTCATGCAACAATGCGACGAGACTATTTTAAACGAAGCTAAAATGCTTTTGTTTTTACGTCTGCAGTGTTATCCTTAGGATTTCAATTCGACGATCAAATGTTATTATTCAATTTAGTTACGTCGAAGAAGTCTATTAGCTATAAGGAAGTGACGATGTTGTAATTTGCCATGTTATTTAACTAACTCTTGACACTGAATCTAACGTTGTAAACCGTGGTCGTCAATATCTGGTACCGTTGCGAAGTTGAAAAAGGCGACGGACGGACGGACAAAGTCGTTGCAATAGTG
>JAHWFP010057504.1:0-10711 GCA_023313725.1 Lithobius niger
TAACGAAATTGGCTGCGATTAATTACAAGTTGGTTTCAGATTTCGATATTAACAATTAAACAACTGAGATCTTGAAGCAAGAGCTGCAAGTTTTCATGAATTATTACAAGAGATGCATGGAAAAAGTGGGTAAATTACTATTTTCAAATCGATTTTCATATGATTTGTACCACTGCAGTGCGAGTACGTGAAAGTTTAGGCTTATTGAGAAATGAGCCTTTTTTTGTTTTAGCGTGCAAAAACCTCTTATATAACCCACAGGCCCGATTTTTTTTAGAAAAACAAGTTTTATAACCCGCGGGTTACACGCGTGAAATTACGGTACCACAGAGATAAGGCCTCAACTTAGCAATGGCCCAGACCAAAAGAGGGGCAATCTTTTTCCGTTGTTCCATAGTTCTGCTCACAAGCAGTCAGTTTCCGTGAAACAAATACATGGGTGGTCCTTACCATCAAACATCGATGAGAGGACCACGCCCATACCTCTTTTGCAGCTACAGTCAGACTGGAATGTGAAAGGCTGTGTGAAATCAGGAGTTTTAAGTACAGGAAAAGTCACTGAAGCTTTCTTCAAAGTGTTAAAAGCTTCTTGTTTACTGGCAAACCAGAGAATTGATTCAGGGGCTTCCTTTTTCACTGAGTCTGTAAGCGGAGCACACATCATAGAATTTATTTAAATATAGCCTACAAGGCCAAGAAAAGATCGCACATCTTTCTTAGTTTGTGGTCATTCAAATTTCTGAACCGCCAACACTTTTACCTAAGAAGGGGTTCCGGAACCATGGCCCACTTCACATCCCGAAAATGTTGCTTTGTTGACAGCACCTTACAATGTCTTCGCGTTAATGGTTAAACCAGCATACCTTACAGCTGTACGAAAGGTTGACACATTCTGTAGTGCTCAGGCCAAGTTTCAGCCCAAACAGCTGTGTCGTCTTGAAATGGAGTGACGAATTCCTCAATTCCTCGTGTGATACCATCGATTAGCTTTTGGAAGCAAAAATGGGGCGTTTTTCATCCCCATATTCATTATGAGGGGTTCGTGTTTTCCAATTGGTGTTGAAATCGTAGCAGCTCGTGATGCTCTAGGAGTTAGGCCCACTTGGCAGAATCTACGACTCAAGTCAAAGATAGAAATGAAGTTCCACTTTGCTACTTTTTCAAGGCACTCCTCTATATTGGGAATAGGGTAGTCCATATCACTGTATTGTTGTTTAATTCCCTGTAGTCGGCTACAGGTCACACATTAGTATCCTCTTTTTGGAGAATAATCATTGGCCTGCCATGAGGAGAGTCCGTTTTCACGTAATATGCTTAAATCTAACATGCATTTGACTTCAGTCACAATCAAGTCTCGTTTAAACTTGGCATGTCGATAGTACTTGTTAGGTTTTACAGCGTCATTGATCAATTCAATATCATGAGCGACTGAATTCGTGCGGCCAGGGTGTAGGAAAAAAACCCTCAACTTTATCAAAGATTTTGATTAAGTCATTTGCTCGATTTTTAGGTTACCCACTTTCATGAAAAGGGACATTGCCTCCTCACTGGATAGATGGCCAGCTCCTGGTTGACCAGACCAAGTAAACTCCTTGTGTACTACATTTCTTTCATCACTATCAGTGAAATTACAATAAACGAGCCTTCTCTGTGCAGGTAGGGCTTTAAGAGATTTATGTGATAAATCGTTTCCTTTTGACTACCATAGGACTTTTAAACTACGTAGTTAGTGTTTGACAGTCTCTTCAGGACAGTGCAGGAACCATCCCAAAAGATATCCAACTTGTTGGTACGAGGTTTTCAAATAAACACGAAATGGAAGTTTCGTGAATGGAACGTTCAGTCGCCTTTGTGTCATAGTAAGCTTTGTGTTTAAGCTGACCTTTTCACATGTTTTCGAGAGCAAGCTCTCTTGAGTATTTAAATCCTTGTAGAAGATCTAATACATATTCCAACAGTCGGGTGCACATCTGGCTCAATTCACTGGTTTTTGAGCAAGTCTAGTGGGCCTTTAATATTTTGGCCATACACAAGTTCAGATCGGGTAATACCTGTACTTTCGTGTGGTATCGTGCATAGTGCAAACAATGCACCAGGCAAACAACGCGCCCAATCTTTGGGGTGTTCATTACTAATTACAGTTAATACAGCTTTAAGTGTCCTGTGAAAGCGTTCCACAGAATTACTTTAAGGGTGGTTTACAGATGAATTAATACATTTAATTCTACACTTTTCAGGGTACAGAGTTGTCAATCCAGACATGAAACAGGTTCCTAGGTCGGTCTGGAGTTTGGTGGGGATGCCTAACCTCTAGAAAATTTGGAACAATGCATCCACAACACTCTGGCTATCAGCCACTTTGAGCGGAATAGTTTCCGGTGCTTTTGTTGCAGGGTCTAACAATGATAATATATACCTGTAGCCTTTCTTACTTGCTGGTTTGATTGGGCCATAATATCTACAACCTACCTCTTAAAAGGCTCACAGGTCTGAACATAAAGTAGATTGCCCTAAATGGCCAGCCCACGCATTGGCATGCGCAGTGTTCAAAACAAAATCTCTACACTCCTAGAGCAAAACTAGTTGCCTAAGGCTTGTTTACCTAAGCGGTTTATCTAAGGCACGGAACGATTTTCTGAAAAGAAGGCCTTTTTTCCACAAATTTGAGGACAACGTAATAATTCCTGAGCTGTTGATGATTTCAATAGTGAAAAACCCTTGTTGGAGGCCCACGAGTATCCTAGAAAAGTTACTGTCGGAGGGAGCGGGGCTAAGGCTATATTGGGTAATTGTTGAGTTGGGGCAGACGAAAGCCTTTGTTGAATAATTGTTCGCCCCAGTTCACTCCTGCTCTGAAGTCTAGGAGTCCTAGTTTGCTTAAGTTGCCAAAATTAAGTAAGGCCTTGGACGTGCGGATTTAGCATTGTAGCCTACACAATCGATTCGAGCACGTGTTGAGCTTGCTTTGTCGATTGACTCTTCGCTTGGCTCCAGCTCCTTAAGACGACCTGTACTGTCTATTTCTGACGCTAGATGTTGGTAAGGCGTTGTGTTGCTAGTTTGTTTGATTTTCGCTTTTTGTTGCAATTTCCTTTTTTATTCATGTTTTCGCTTCTTTCCTTCTCAGATTATTTCGGGGTTTGATGTGCTGTCCCAATAAATTAGACAAATTGTGGGTGCTGCAACTGATGGGATTAAAGGAATGCGTAGTTTCCATTCTTGGTGATTATGATCGGAGATTTTGATTGCTTCGCCTGCCGTGATTAGGTGGGTTTTTCTTTCGTTGGTGTCCGACATGCTACGATATTCGACTGTGCTTATTTTCGCCTATTAATTCTAAAATAATAGGATTATTTTACTTCGTTAATTTTAGCTCTGAGTGGAAGTTGATTGAGTCGATGCTGTCTTTGAAGAGCGTGAGTGAGTCGCACGTTATTTGATAGGTTTTATTTATTTTTTCCAAATTATAAAAAAAAATCGGTTAAGTGAGTGTTGATATTTAAAGCGGGGGCTACGTATTTGTCCGTAATTGTGCCGAAATATGATGCTACTCTTGGAAGTGTTAACGTTCCGTCCGCTAGTGCTAATTTCTGTTGGTGCAAGTTTACTTTGGAGTATAGATTTAGTAGTAAGCCTGCTGCATCAATTTGTGAATGAATCATCTTGCTTTTAAATAACGCATTAGTTTGTTCTCGGGGAGTGAAGGTGGGGGTGGTTGTTTGTTCAGGATTTTCGATACTCTTAGTACATGTCGGAATATTTTCCAAGTGCGAGTATCCTGACAGCTCAAAAAACCTGCTACTTTTTGAACTGGTTCCTAGTTTTTTGGTTATTGAGCGTTGTTTTGCTACAGTTGGTTTTGTGAGGTATAAAGTTGAGTGAAGTTTGCGTTATTGTCTCCGTTGTTATTTGAATGTTGCTTGTTGTAGCCCGACAGATTAAGTTGGGAGTCATCTCGATTTCCTTGATTGTTATTCCTTGGTGGCGCTAGTCTCCTTTGCTGTTGTAATTTCCTTGCTTAGTTTCTTTGGGAAATTGTTTTCCCTTCTCTTGTCGGGCGTTTAGCGTTAGATGCTCTAGCAGCTTCTAAGTGATGCTCTTTTGTTCACGTGATTTCTTCCGTAGCAGGTGTAGCATGGGCTTATTTCTCTTCTTTCGAGTTTGAAAGCGTCGACCCTGGCTTCTTTCATGGCCTTGCGTAGTTTAAGTTTATTAACCTCCCTCCTTTTTTGTTCCAATTCTAGCATGATTTTGGCTAGGTCTGCGGATGACATCGTAACGGATTTATCGGAGGGGTTGGGTGCAAAGTGCGTACTACTGCTGGGCTTAGAAGTCATATTTCTTTTCAGCTGTACTCCTTTTTCCCATTCGTTTATTTTGATCTGCCGTTTTAAGGACAGATGCAGCATATATTCTGGTTTCTGGTTGGCTAGAAAAGTTTCCAATTTTTCGGGTATGGCAAACATAAAGATGCAGCGTAGCATTTTGTCCCTATTCTTTTCTTCAGTAATGGTTCTAATTCGCTATCTTCGGGCTGAATCCTCCATATCTCGGCTGCCATCACTTTCTAATCTGACGGCGAATGCTTCTCCTTCTTGCATCCTTGCTCGGTGAAATTTGGCTCTTGTTTTTTTCACACCTCCTGCACCGAATCTTTCTACTAATGCTGATTTAAATGCTGCCCAGGTTGTTTTATCAGCGATGACGAGACTGGCTGCTACGAAACAAGCCGCTAGTCTTACGCACTTGTTGGTGACTGCGGCTATAAGCTCGCTATCTGGCAGATTCGGGTTAATTTTCCTAAGGTTGTCTGTTAATAGTAGAAAAGTGAAAATATCGGTTTCTCCTTCCCCAGAAAATCTTGGCAAATTTTTCTTCGCAGACACACACACACATTCCCACATTGCTTCAGTTTTATCCCGGGTTTTCTTGTTGCTATTGTTGTCACTTGGTTGGGTGACTCCTATTTTGTCTGCTATTCTATTTAGAACTACCACGTGGCTTTCGTTGGCTTGTTGGAGGCCCACGAGTATCCTAGAAAAGTTACTGTCGGAGGGAGCGGGGCTAAGGCTATATTGGGTAATTGTTGAGTTGGGGCAGACGAAAGCCTTTGTTGAGTAATTGTTCGCCTCAGTAGTTGGCCTACATTCTGTGCGACTGTAACTGGGTTGAAAAGAGGGGCTTGACTAGACGATTGTGGTAGTTAAGTTGCCTGCCACATTAGAATTGTAGTGCAAATTTCTAGACGAGTGGTTACGGTGCTGAGGGGAGCGACTTCTAGAATAATTTCCAATGTTTGTTCTGCGTATGTTTGGAGATTCGCTACGTGAGCGACGTGGGAGGGAATCACGGTAGGAGCTACGTGAATTGTTGTCGGTGTCAGCTGCTTGCTGCTCCGCAGGAACACGTGCATGTCTGCCAGGCGACGGGATCTTTTAAGAATTCTACCGCTAGTTGATCGCTTTAAAGAGTTTCTAGTTTTAGGAATTTTTCTAGAGCTTCCACTTGATGTAGCTTTCTTTTTATTGCTAGGCATGATTATGTCCTATCTTTTGAGTCTAAGTTTAAATTTGTTTTTTAATTTAGGCTCTGATTTTCTTTATTTTCTTTTTGAAAACTGCTTATCCATTCAGAAATTTGTGATGTATTGCCCCAAAATTTTCAGAAAAATTCTAACGTGGTTAACGCATCATTTTTTGAATTTTAGTTAACATATGGTTAATTTCTGAAGAAAATGTCCATTAATCTTCACCTTTTGACTCCATCTTTCCTGCCAATCCCGGGAAAACGGCACGATGAGGGGAAAAAAATGGCGGCAAGAGATCAGGCTTTTGTTTATGTTTGGAATTCCCAGATATCTCCTCTCGTTATCGTTGTAATGACTTATTACATCTTAAAAGGGCTCCATAACCTTTTGTGAGGGTGAGATAAGACTCGGGCACAAATAAAACAGTTGCTTAACAGTAAAGTTAATATAAGCCATAAACTAAGAGTAGCCTAGTTACGGTTAAATGAACGGGACGGATAAGATAGATTACCGAGTTGGCAACTTTGGTTGAAAGGCTAGCAGTGACGCAGCAGTACAACGGTAGAACAATGGTAGGCATGGAACCTCCGAAAACCTAGTCCTTTGTTACGAATGTCTTTCTGGCAGCCCATAGCACAAAACTACCTTAGGCACACATCAGCTACATGCATGTCTTGCAGCCATGTTGCTTACTTTGCAAAGACTGAGAGCATGCGCTGTCCTTGCACATGCTCTTATATTGTTGCTAACAATACGTCCTGAAGCCTAGGAATGCGACTACTAGAAATAGCCTCATTTCTCCTATCAAGCATACGCCCAAATCACTTGTTCAGAAAACTTACTACACAACACCACAACAATGAACAACAAACTTGTCCACTTAAATTTTCGGTGGATTAAGGACAGCGTCCACCTTTATCAGAAGCTTCAGTACCAAACGATAAGTCCGTTACATAGCGTCGTTTGCTTTTGAATTTGCCGCATCAGCATATGACGACGCTATGTAACGGACGCATCGTTTGGTACTGAAGCTTCTGATGAAGATGGACACTGTCCTTAATCCACCGTTAATTTAAGTGGACAAGTTTGTTGTTCATTGTTGTGGCGTCGTGTAGAAAGCTTTCTGAACAATGCGGTTAACACGCCACAGTAAATCCGCACACCGATCCCCAAATCACTGCCGACTAAGAAGGCTGCCTGGATGACGAAACCCATTAAAAAAGTTATTAACAGTAAAAGACAAATGACATTAATCTTCAAAACTAAAAACTGCCCGCAATATGTTGATAACTACCAATCGTCAAAATAAATCCGATTTTAAGCGAAACTCGATTGCTGCCTCTCGATTCTCACCTAGAAGTTTCCATGAATACCTAAAAAAAAAAAAGAAAATTCAACCGCTCACTAGCCTCAAGACCATTAATGGCTGTGTTACTAACAATGGGCCAATTTCTCAAGAACTCAGAATTTTTTTCAGAATGTTTACACTACTACCTCCACTCAAACGTGTTCCAACAAAACTTCTATGACTAGAATTATAACCTTTTTTTCTTGTTAATAACATTTACAAGTGGCTAAATAAGCTTGACCAGGGGCGTAACGAAGCTTTAGTAAGTAGGGGGGAGGGGGGACGCAGGCAAAAAAAATCTATGACCCAAGATTTGCCGACTTCTACCCCAAATTTTATTAGAAACTTTATTTCTACGTAAATGACCAAACGATCTCGGATATGCCCCACATAAACGCGCAGCGAGTAAACTGGAATATCAACCCTGTCCGGTATTTATTTCTCTCTGTAGGTGTAATTTCACCAGGAAACAGAAGTTTCGTTTGAGCAAAATGCTACCAGGAAAAAATGAACAGAATGGGCTCGCTTCATCGGTTCCTGATGCTACTGAACGAATCGTTATGATTGACGTGAATTTGTTAGTAATGCAAGAACAGGACTAATTTCATCCATAGCTGCATACAGACGAAAAAGGGCAACCGCAGAAAAGCAAAAGGGGGCTCTCATCACATTTTGGAAGACTTTCTTTTTTTGGACTTTTTTGGGACGAGTCTTCTTTGCCTAATCAGTATTACAGATCCTCGAAGAGCTGTTGAAAAGCCTTTGTTTATAGGTTTTGCTTTTGTTTTTATGGATTATTTTCATAATTCTGTGTACCAAACGAACAGAAAAAGGCAAAGAAAAAGGAGCGGCCGGGGGGGGGGGGGGGATAACTCCAGATCCAATAGCCCCAATGTAGGGGTGCCATTGCAAATGGAAAAGTTACTGCAAGTACCATAATGAATTTAAATTCCAGGTAGTTTATATTCATTAAACAACTCAAAAATCGAAAATATGTCGTAATGGCAACATCCAGTTGGTAAAAAATGAATCGAGTTTGTGTTTCTGTTAGATTCGATTAAGGACTACACGGCTGCCTTGCCCACCCATGTAAAAATAGTGCCTAAGCACATATTGGAGGCAGGCTGGCGGCTGTAGAAGACTATCAGGTTGGAGGGAGGGGAGGGGAGGAAGGACGGACCAATTTAAAAAAATTGGATATTGTTGGTCAAAGGCTAGATGGAATTTCCAAACTTCCTGAACATGCCAGTCTGCTTTTACCTTAGCCATTTTATTGTAGCGTCGCCACTGCCTTTAAAATTTGAAGTCCAATGTTTATTTTCTTCATATTAGTCAATTTTTAATGCATTTCTGATTAATAGAAACAGTAATCAAACAAAATTAAAATAGCTATTTGCATAGTTATTTAGATTAAATTCAAAAACCAAAAGGTTGAAAGAAACTACAAATTTTTGCTATTAAAACTTATTCATATCAGGAGAAAAATGGCTCCCACCTAGTTTTCGGTACCAAATGCATTCATTTAACTTTCCAGCAAGGTGTTCCGTGAACTGAACTGACCGCGGTTGGAAGGTGAAAGTTGGTGATACTAACATTTGTTCTGATATACAGTATACTTTGAATCACGAAAACTTAGCGACTTAAATAATAGGCCCTAAATGGCTTTGTAATAATTTCTATTAAACAGTTAGTTACTTATCGTTCCTTCAGATTTCCATTGTTGAACCCATCGAAGTTTTAAACATGGAATTCTTTAAGTTTTAATTACATATCGTTCTCCGCTATTTTAGAATAGAATAGAAGGTGTCGGCCAATAAGCTTACAGCTTTTTGAAGGTCAAGCGGCAGATGTTAAGTGGAAGATACCACCATCAGAACAGTTGTTCTTTGCCGCATGAGGGAGGAAACCAGTGAACCCGGAGGAAACCCTCGTGCAACGGGTGGGAAACAACTGGAGAAAAACCCCTACATATACACTTCCCTTCGCCAGGATCGAACCAGGGTCTGTAAGAAGTCAGATGTACAGCAGGGACCAAGACACCTATGAAATCTGACGCCCCAGTGCTCACAGCTAACTAACCACTAACACTTGAATTTTATTGAAAATAATCTAAATACAGCTAAGCGCCTCTTCTTTGATTAATGCAAGTTCCTGTGGTGCCACACACTAATGCTTTGCTTTCGCTATGAATATAAGTATGGTTAGCCGTGGATATTTTGACGACTTTATTCTGGTAGTGCATCTTACACTTAATTTAATTACTCGGTGAAAAGGCTACAAAAATCCAAAAAGTCCTTAACAAATATTATGATTCGGCCAAAAGTAAGATACCAAAATAGATAGTAGTACGTCTGCTAAAAGGTACATTTTTTAATTCTTATTTTAGTTTTTGTCGAGTGTCAGCATTTCAGAAATCATATTTTATAACTGTAGGTCATAAGCCTATCTCAGTAAAACTGAACGAATTAAATTTGCTTACCATTTCGTTTTGCGCTCTTTGATGCTTCAAACAGAAATTTGTGTGCATTAAATTCTTTTACGGAACGGGTTTCCACAATGATAATTTTGATTATTAAAACATTTTTTCGGTAAGGGACAAACGATTTCAGTCAGCCTATGGCCGTACAACTACTAAGTACTCACCTTAAGTGGTAATCCCTGCCCAAGGTAAGTTACGAAGAGGCGATTCATAGAAAAGTTAAAAGCATGCAGAAAGGAGAAAAGAAACGAAGCGATGAGAAGACTCGCTTTTTTTCCCATATAAAATTTTGTTTTCTGCTCCGAAACATTAACTCAACTTACGAATTTGCCAACTGGGAAAGAGTCAATCAGCAAAGGTGAAATACCGAGTCGTTTTTTGCCTCCCGTAAAATAAATAATAACGTGCATGTGATTAATATATTTGACGAATTTCCTGAATGGGGAAAAGAGTAAATGAGCAAAGGTGAAATGCCGACTCAATTATTTCCTCCCGTGTAACAAATAATAACAAGTGCATGTGCATTGACAGTTTAATTGTTTTCACAAATTTGCCGACTGGGAGAATGAGTGGGGGGACGGCACGCCCCCTGTCGCTACATCCCCGAACTTGATGCTAACTCCAGTCCTGGTTCTGACGGCATTCATGCCACTCTACTAAAAAACTGTGCTACTTCACTTTCCCTGCCTTTATATCCGATTTTTTGCAATTCCCTTGGCACTGGTGTTTTCCCCACTTTGTGGAAAGAGGCTAATGTTATCCCGTTGCACAAAGGTGGCTGCACCATACTGTGGGGAACTGTCGTCCTATTTGTCTGCTTTCCTTAATTTCAGAGGTTTTTGAGAAAATTGTAGCTGGTTTCCTGACGAAACATAAAGCGACTAATGTTTTTCCACAACTCCCAACATGCATTTGTCGAAGGCAAATCTTGTGTACCAAACAAACCTCACTGCTTTTGATCACTGGATAGCAGCTGTTGATCGCCACGTTTCTTGAGACGTTATCTACCTTGATTAAAAAAAGCTTTCAATACTGTTGACCACGTCCTCCATTCTTTTTAATAAGATCCTCAAACTTGACCTTCCTCCATTTCCTCTTCTGGCTTTGTGCAACCGTTGCTTCAAAGTCTCTGTTCGTGTTTTGTGCGCTTGAAAACTGAAACCGACCCGAGGGGTAGGTGGTATTCTTCAGATTAAGGCAATGCCCACGCGACGTTTGAACTCGTGGGCATTGCCTTAATCTGAAGAGTGCCTACCCGTCTAACGATGTCAACAAAGCAAAGAACCTAGCAAAAATGTGCATCCAACATTTAACTTTCTATGCCATCTGAAGTTTAACCTGGCCTGCAAACGTAAAG
>JAHWFP010057533.1:0-13404 GCA_023313725.1 Lithobius niger
TCTACCCCTTTCCACTGAATATTCGAGATTCTTGTACGTGTTATACCCCGACAGCACCACTTTCTTGATCATACCTTTTACTACCTTTTCCTCACCTTTTTCGCCATCACCTAACTCCTAGATATTCATACTCTTTCATTCTCCTCAACACTATCCCCCTCTCCCGACACCTTCACCCTTTCCGCACCCCTCACTCAAAGATGCTCACCTTCCAAAAAAGCCAGATTTCTCTCCACTAAAGACCACCTTCATCTCAACCCCCTCAACCGGAATTCAATACCCTCTCTATCTCTCTCCAGAATGTCGTTATCTTCTGCAAAAGTCAGTACCAACATATACAGGGTGGTCCAAAAGTCCGTTGCACCCCACCAAAAGCCGTACAGAATTGGAATTAGGCACCTGACTCGTAGGACGTTATTTTGTCCTTAAGATGGGGGCCACCCACTGAGCTTGCGTTGGGGCGCCCTGCCCCCCCCCCCCCCCGGTCAACCCTCAGATATAAAATTTAACTTTTTTCCTGTGAGAAATAGACGTTTGGTTCCAATTGGGGAAAAATGTGCGTGGCCCAGACAACGTAATAGCTGAAAACAGCATGCTAATTGGATAAACGGGATGCGTTTTATTACATCTTCAATGTAGCCCCCCACGCCCACATGAGTGCTTCCCGTACAATTTCCTGCACCGTGTAGGAAAACCTCATGTGGGCGTGGGGGCTACATTGAAGATGTTATAAAACGCATCCCGTTTATCCAATTAGCATGCTGTTTTCGGCTATCATGTTGTCTGGGCCATGCGCATATTTCCCCAATTGGTACCAAACGTCCATTTCTCACAGGAAAAAAGTTAAATTTTATATCGGGGGTTGAGGGGGGCAGGGTGGCCCCCACCCCCAACGCAAGCTCAGTGGGTGGCCCCCATCTTAGGGAGAAAACAAAGTCCTATGAGTCAGGTGCCTAATTCCAATTCTGTAGGGCTTTTGGTCTGGTGCAACGGACCTTTGCACCACCTTGTATACACCATCTCCTTTTCCCTTTCTCCAGACAAAAACTCAAGCATCCTTCCAACCCCCTCAAGTACGCCATTAAAAGGAATGTTATCGACAATGGGCAACCTTGACTAAAACCCCTGTTATACTCCACACATTCCGACTCCACTCCGTTCCAGTTGGCCACAAATATCTCCCTCACAAACCCTCGTAATGAGTCGAATAAATCCCTCTTCCACTCAAAATTGCTGTTCTCCAAGGTAAAGTCCCACTTCACCCCATCATAGGCGTTAGCCACATGAGGAAAACATAAAAATTGTGTTTGTTTGTAAGAGGGGCTTCATTGTCTCAAGCACCGTCTCAAGCAGCTCGCTTCATCAGCTTCTGGCCACACCCAGAAAAGCCACCCAGTGGCTCCTGCCCTACTTCCTCCCCACCTCAATTGCCGGGACCATCACAAAGACATTTTAAATATACTAGAGGAAGCCTGTCCTCCGGACAGGTGAATAAGC
Source organism: Lithobius niger (assembly GCA_023313725.1). Taxonomy (NCBI): domain Eukaryota; kingdom Metazoa; phylum Arthropoda; class Chilopoda; order Lithobiomorpha; family Lithobiidae; genus Lithobius; species Lithobius niger. The sequence continues at coordinate 1,498 of JAHWFP010057533.1, forward strand.
TTATGCGTTATGTCCATGCTTCATGAACGTAAGATTCTGATCACTATTTTGCGCATTCTGGCTAACAAACGCTGATTTTTGTTCACTTTGCTCACTCAATCAGCTCGTCTCTCTTACCACCATAAAATCTTATTCCCTCTTGACTTCTTGCCTGCAGCGACAGCGTGGTGACGCCGAATTTCTATAACGGGGACTGAACAACTGCTTATCTCCATTTTGGCTTCCTGCAGTGGCGCAGCCCATATCACATGTTTATGCTTACTCTTCATCCAAATTAAGTTTCTTAAACACAATTTTGCGCATACTGGCCTAACGAACTCTTCGCTCACTCAATCAGCACTTCTCCCATACCACTGTAAACCCTTCTTTCTTCTTACCTTCAGTGACAGCCACCTAATTTCTGTAACAGGCACTGCGAACGACTGCATACTTCCAGTTTGACATCCTTCTTCCCTTCTCGTGTTTATCGTGTTAAAATTGCAGAGTAAAAACATCCGAAATGGCAATGTGAACAACTCTGGACGGGCGTAATAAACATGTGGTTGCATCTGTCATGTGTGCTAACAAACGTGTTGAAAATGACTTCTCTCAATATTTATCCCAGGGTATTACCAGGAAAAAATGAACATGCTTCATCGGCTCCTGGTATTACATATCCAGTACGTTGTTTAGTCCCAAGCATCCCAGGGCATCCCAGGACAGCACTGTCTAATACGATGTATTTCTATAACTGTTTATTTATTCCTGCCTAGTGTCAGCTCTAGCTCCTACCTGTCTTAAGCTAATAACCCATATTCGGCTCTTAGATGGGATTCGAACTCGCAACCTTTTTATTAGCTGTCTAACACTGTAACCATCAAGCTACGGTGTCTTAGTGAACAACCGCAATTTAAAACGTTATAAAATAATTATGACAATGCCTTTCATCCTGGCGTTTGCTGATTTGCGTAGTTGCCTAATAACAATGTTAAAAACAATGTAAAACAGTGAAACTGGTCATTCGGGGCCCCGTAACTCCGTAATGTCACGACCAATCGAAATTCTGCCTTAAGGTGCAAAACTGTACCACGGTAGCTGTTCATAGACACCATCCTATACCCTATAACGACGGAGATGCAGTCACAAAAGTTCGGCGCGGTAGGCTTTTAATATATAGATTATAGGTACATATTTGTAAAATACGCCCATATGAGCATGAAGATTCATGCATGCCCTGCACTTAGAGAACGTCTTCGTAGTTGTCATCTGTTGGTCTGGAGAAGATCACTGAAGCCCACAGCATTGTTGTCGTCTGTTGGTTTGGACAACGATCACTGAAGCTTACAGAAAGTTGTCATCAGTTGGTTTGGTCAACGATCACTGAAGCTCACAGAAAGTTGTCATCTGTTGGTTTGGCCAATGATCACTGAAGCTCACAGTATTATTTTCATCCATTGGTTAGGACAATGATCACTGAAGCTCACAGATTGTCATCTGTTAATTTTGACAATGGTCACTAGAGCTCACAACATTGTTGTCATGTTGGTTTGGGAAAACAATCTGTGAAGCTCACAGCATTGTTATCTGTTGGTTTGGACAACAAACACCTAAAATAGAATCTTACAAATGCATACATCCTAAGATTTGGTCGCCCGGGAGAAACGCTGCAGAATTAGCTTCCTGTCTCCAGGAAGTTCATTTAACATCGCCAAAATCTTATTTTGCCATAACAGTGCAAAGAAGCATTAACATCCTGGCAAGCGCGAAAACTGGCATGGAGTCGTGAGGCAAAACACGCAGGTCATACTCCGTTCGGGCTTGGCTTGAGGAACAAAACCTCTTCAGTACTTCAATGTCGCTTAAACTCTAGTATAGTGTCCTGGGTTCGAGCCCCAGTCTGGGCAGTAGTCTTTTTTTTCTTTCTCAGATTACCGTGTCCTCACAAGGCTAGTCTTTAATGCAGACTGTTTGCTTTGTTTACCCTTTATCTTGTGATTTATCCTTTGTTAATCTAGTATAGTGCTTTTGATACGATCGCAGTAAAAAGGTCACGATTTTGACGTAAAAACCTACACTGCGTAATTTTTAACATAAGTTTTCTACAAAAATAAAAACAGTCACTCGTTGGACAACTGGCCAAGAATCGCTACTCGGAACGAGTGACGAAACGTGTAGTAGAATTATTTTGGAGACGGCTCCTTTTATTTATGCTACAATGGTTGGGACGAAATTAGGGTAATAAGCAGATTTCAACAGCTGATTCAGTCGTCTACTATTATTTTTTTTCCGTACATTTTAAAATGACTACATTTTGGCCACCAACGCGAATAAAGATGAAGTTTGCAATATTACAGCTGATAATAAAGTGAGAATTTCCAACACTTATGTTGTTGTTTAGTGAACAGTTTAAATTGACATTCAAGTTGAAGTTAAATCTTCCAAAGCGACTAAGCTGACATTGCAGCCCAAGGGAGGGCAGTACTAAAAAACAGCCAAACTTTGTTACTCATGTATCATTTTGTGGACTTCTTGGCCTTCTACAAGCACTTCTTCCACTCGGAACTGAACAAAAAAATATGTGGCGACTGTTTTTTAAACACAAGATTGGGGAGCATCTCCTCATTACCTTTTCTTTTAAGGTAGTGAGGGGATTAAGCCCCCCCCCCCCTCTCCACCCAGCCAATAGGACAGCCAGTCGTAAAAATGAGAAGATGGTATCATTATCAATATTTCAACAATTATCAAATTTCGACTGTTAAAACAGTTTTCAGGCTACAGCTTTAAAATAACATTTAAAAATTAAAATTAAAATTCTGACGTGGCACATTAAATAAATATAATCCCTTGCTGCTCAACAGTGTATTTTGTCATGCCACATTTTCGTACTCCATTTTTTTTAAACCGTCCCCTCTCCAACTTTCGAAAAAGTTGTATGTATATTTCATTAGCACGTTTAGTTGTGCCCCAATACAACCTCGCTGTGAAATATACAACTTTTTCTAAAGTTGGGGGGGGGGGGGGGATTCGTCATGGTCTCTTTTTTTTATTATTTGATGGGGTGGTATGGGCATCCCTGTATGAAATAATCACGAAAATGATAGGAAGTGACTGTTTAATTCCAGGCAAACAAGTGCATTCAATGGCTACAATAGCATGTATCTGGACGGGGAATTATACAATGAAAAACTAAAAAGTTCTAACATGATTCAGAATTTCTAGCATTTGCACCAACTTGACACCTGCTTTCATTCCTTGTATTAAGACACATGAGAGTAATTTATTTCGGGGGCAGTACAGGTTCTACTTTTAGTACGGAAAAAACGATGGCACGTGCTCTTCTGTACGACATGAACTCATTGTTTCCATTATTATATCGTAGCGTTTGTCTCGATTGTATTGCGGAGAGGCTTGAGGGTCACGTTGTATTGGCCTGACATTCTGTCCCGGCTTGTAACAAACGCACGTGGCCAAGCCACAACCGCAACTGACGCAAATTGTCGGAGTCAGATTTCTTGGATCAATGTACGTTGCCTTATAGATGGAAGTTGGTTTCATGTACTCATCTTGGTACCTGAGGGTATCCAGAGTAGTTTGGTGGCGGGGGTAACCTCCTGCAAAATCTTTAAAAAAAATGTAATTATTTGCACCGTCTCCATCAGACCTGCCCACCCCCTTGATTGCTAAAGAAGGTTGAGCCGCTTGGAGTAACCTTAATGACAGGACTGATGAGAGTGGTGTGATACAGTATCATCCATCAGTCCTGTCATTAAGGTTAGTCCAAGAGGCTCAACCTCCTTCAGCATCTATACTGCGTCGGAGGAATTCTGGCGTGAATCTTCGATTGAAGGTATTAATTTACAGGGATGTACAATAAATCCATATTTCGCCCCCTGACAAGTCAAACCCGAAGAGGTACAAAAAACAACACTTTCAATTTTCATCCATTAATAAACATTCTGAAGTAAGCCACAATACATTAGGGCCTTGGATTAGATTAGATTAGATTTGAATTGGTGGTGCAAAGCCTAGGTTTAAAAATCACCCACCCCAACGAACCCAAAGCAAGTCATGCTTCCAAATACCAAGTGTTAAAGTTGTCAACAGACAGAGCCAAGAAAATGTTCTCTGAAAGAGAGTTCCAAGGGCAAACGGCTTTTTCAGAGATAAAGAATTGACGGCAGTTAAATTAAGAAACAAGTCCCTGCAATTTAAAGCTATTGTCACAATTGTTATTGAAATTGCGAGTAAGAAAATTGGAAAGGTTGATGTCTAAGGATCCCGACAAGAACTTCCATGTAAGAACAAGATCACGCCTGTCAAATCTGTCACGTAGAGACAGAATGTGCTGTTTAAGTTTTTAAACGATTTAAACAAAGGTTTAAAAGAGCTGCATCTAGCCGTACAATAAGTCGCAGCTTTTTCAATCCTCTCCATTTTTCATTGTGACCACTTTACTGGGCTGTCAACAGACACTTCGTGGATTCGTTGAATCCCAGGGTTTGCACCTTAACCTTCCTTTGCTACATTTTTTCTACTTATTACCTAGTAAAATTCCAAATTAAGCCGTTTCATCTAAATGGTTTGCTGCAAATGACAGAAGGCTTAAAGAAATGATTTAATTAAAAAAAAATCATCACTTGTTAGATCTTTAAAGATGGGAGTTTCAGCTTGTGGGCGATGTTCCTTTCAAACTTAACTTCTGTTAACCAGCACAAAAAAGCGAATTAGCAGACAATGACAAAACCAACGTAAACTAATAAGTGGTCAAGTTGATTGATGCTTAGCTTACAATTCCAGTAATAACGAAACCTTCTCGAGGAGTAGGTCGCTTAATATTTCATACTTTTGAAGAAAATTCTTGATTTGGGGCGAAGAAACATTCCCTGTATTCCTTATGTCCTATTTTTTCCTTACTTTTTTTCTATACTTTTGCCTACATTTCCCTACTTTTGTTTCCTGCTTTTTCCATACTTGTTCCTGCTTTTCCCTACTTTATTTTTAAGTTATCCTGTTGTAGTTAATTACCAGTTTGTTAATCTGCAGTTTGTTAATTTGTTTTTATCGTTTAAGAATTTACATCCAGCAAACTTTTCCACTACGTTAAATTTTTCTGAAAATTTGTTCATGACCTTAGTCTAAATAACACTAAACAAATAATTTAAAATTTCTTATTTTTAGTTACTTTCTACGAAAATATTCTTATTTTTCCGTAATTTTGGTCTCAAAAATTCCTTCTTACTGTCCCCCCCCCCAACCCCTGTAAATGGAGCAATCGTTGAAGGTTGTGGGCTGTAAATTACCGCATTAAACTGGTACAATTAGTATTTTACGTAATTTGACAAAATAAATTCTTGGAGACTACAAGGAGCATCTTGGCTACATTGTTTCCTAATTCCTAAAATAGGTGAGGCAATTTCAGCCGGCTAAATACTGTGTAGCCTTATTTATTGTAATTTGCGTGTCAGTTACCCTCGCGTAAGTGCATTACTAGCTTCTCCATACAAAAATCAATGTTTTACGCATGAAAGCATTCGTAAAGAAAGCTGTTGAACGATGAATTCGTTAAACTCGGTGTACTTTTGATTGGGTGATTGATAAGCTTCCTGGTAGGCAGACGGGTCATTCCACAGGCTATTGAAACTTTCGTTAATAGGTTTAACGCGTTGGTTGTGCAATTTACCGAGAAGCCAAGTACGGATTGCGGCCTTGGATACTGATAATAGAAGGTGACTAAATTTATTTACCGAACTCGATTGTCTGTGATAAAAAAAAAATGCACCGTCTGCGTAAAGAAACTTACTTTTGTGTGGGTGTATCTGTTTTGAGTGAGTAGCTTGTACGGTTGAATTCGTCACGGCCAAATTTTTATGATTCACCTTCCTCCTCAAGAAGAGACCCTGAATTCTTGACTCTCCATAAATGCCCAAAAGAAATCTGTCTTCCCCCCCTCCCCACACACACACACAAAAGTAAGCTTTCTTTACACTACTGAGACTGCCAGCATGGACGTACGTTCGTTGGGGCTCGTGCCCCCTCCCCTAACCCCAAATTAGGGATCGGCCGATATGACTTTTTACCGATACGATACGATACCGATGGAGGGTAAACCGATCCGATACGATCCGATACCGATGCCGATGTCGATACCGATAATAATAGTAATAAATCGCGACTAAAAGTTTAAATTCCATACAACTGCAACTTCATTATCTGGTTTTGCCTGGGTTGCAACTGTTGAGACTATCCAAAAAGTTCTGCGCAGCAATAACTGCATTTTTAATCTTATTCCTACATATGGCGTCAGTACATTCACCTTCTCAGTCAGCTTTTAAGTTGGTCGGTGTAAAACATAGAGCATTGGAACTGTCACGTGCTACATTTTCATTACAAACTGAGCAAATGGCTTTGCTTTTCTCAATTGGTTATTGCTTTTGCCGTGCTTGGTGTAAGTTTTGCGGGGAAGACTTGCGTTTCTTGGCATAACGAATATCTGTATCGGAAGCCTTACAGTTGTCCGATACCGATATGGCAAAAACACCGATAAATACAGATTATACCGATACCGATATCAATATCGGACTATCCCTACCCCAAATGCCCTTTTTTAAACACTAGATGCCCTTTTTTTCTTACAAATTGACAAGACTTACTGTTTTGTGTTCGAATTGGAGGTGGTAGTTTCTTACAGTAGTATTCTCTGTACGTTGTGTGAAATTTGTCTCGGTACTATAAAGAAGAAAAATAAAGATGTATTATGAGCCAAGTTTAGTGGCACCGTATGATGTAGCAAGAGGGAATCGACTTCACTAGATTTGAACGCTTATTAAACTAGAAATCCGCTAAAGGTGAGTGTAAGGGTCAAAACGCATATATTATAGAAATACCCTCAGATGTTAGGACACTTACATTTGCTTTTAAGGCTCTACAAAAGTTGTTGACCCTTACCTCAGATTTTTTGCACTTACATTTGCCCTCTCACACTCATACTTCAGTAAATTTCTGGAATACGGCTGTCAGAAAGGATAATTTTAACCGCCTGTTAAATATTCAAACTAACGGGAGCCCTCACTCGGAACTTGTTTGAGGGAAGTTGTTACGGTAGTTGTGTAAGTCATAAATTTCAGTTTGGAATGAGAAGGTGATTATCAGACTGACTGGTTTTAATGCAATAAGACGAGAAACAAAGCAATTTTGACCATAGCAATGCACTCTTTTTTTTTTTTAAGGTAATGGGGAAGGTCACCAAAATTTTGTTAAAGGTACATGCATCCATGTTGGATTTTCTGTAAGACTCAAGTTTTGTGACATGAGTCCAAACGTATGTAAATGTTGCCAACACATTCATTTTCTTGTTTTTTCTTTTGTGCGAGATGTTTTTGCGACATTAACTCTAACTCGTGTAAATGTTGCCGCAAACGCTATTCTCAACGGGTCGTACGACATACCGGAAGGATTTATGCCTCTTTAAAGGCACATAACTCCCTCCGGTATATTTTAACAGTTTCACTCGATACATTACCGGAAATAGTTTTATATAAACTGATTTATCTTTCATTTGCTGGTCTAAGGGTACGATGCAGATGTCAGTAGTGGCGCGTGATTGTTATTGGGCTTGTTTTAAACGGGATCGGTCCGAGCGGTATATAACTCCCGCCACATCGCTGGCAAGCCGCGGCCCTGGAGGAAAGATAATTAATCCTTCGCTCAAGTTTGCGACTTGGTCGTACGATGTGTCACGTTGCAGCGGCCCCGAAATGAGTATGACTAGGTTCGTAGAGCAATGCGCGCTGCGGTCGTTTGAACTATATTTTAGCGTAGGTGACGCAGAGTAAAGCGGCCAGAACGGAGGGATTTATGTGCCTTTAAAGACAAACGTGGCATTTGTTGTGAATGTTTGCCGTAAAACGTTGTTTAGTTTATCTTTTAAATTTTGTTGCTACACGCGATTTTTCGACAGTTGTTTAGCAGGCTATTAAAGCGATTCTGAGAAAAAAAAAATGTGCGAAAAAAAGCTGAAGGAAAAAACGTACCTGGTGAAACACCTTACCCTGTCTGGTGAACTTCGAGCCCAGGCAATTGAATCTAATCTATAACAACAGCAACGACATAGAACAACTTTTCCTTCGGCCTGTTTTATAGATGCTTTTTTCTCTCGGTTTTTCCCCGGTTTTTTTTCTATCTGCCTTTTTTACACCGCTTTTCTTTTCCCGTCATGCGTACGAATTAAACCAGAACATTTTAGTTTGTTGATTAATAAAGGTCCTATAAAAAAAATTTTAGTCTTTGAAAAGTCCTTGAAAAATGATATTGGTCATTGGAAAGTGTTTATATTTGTTGTACGCGATGTTGTGCTACTTTATTTCAGTGTTTAAAAATGCTTATTAAAATAATACATGAGTGAAAATGGTGATTTTCTTATGCGGTTCTTTTGCTGTCGTCTGCGCCTTAAACCCCTTCCGAACTCAGTACCTTGATTAACAAAACATTTAAAACTTCGCACCCGTGATAGTGGTTTTCGTCTGTGGTAACGCAGGTAGTCGGCTTCACATCTTTCTTGAACCCAGTCATTCTGTCCTGTCAGAGTGCAAATTTGGTACTGAGTCAGGTTGGCTGACACTTTTCTTCTGCCAATTAGGTGAGGAGGCGTGGCCAAGGGGATACAAGGAATGGTCGCCATCTCTAGAGGAAAAACGGAGGAAAAAAAGAAAATTCAGTCGGTAAGTAGTCTAAAAAAATAGTACATGTTGTAGTTTTAAGGTCCCCCGCATACTGGGCAACCAGGTTGTGCGGCCAGTGATCGTCGCGGCCAAAAAACACGGCGACTTGCTGTGTGGCCACGTCAATTTTTTATTGATAATTCTCGACAACGTCGTGAAAAATGAACACGGAGCAAGTAAGGTCGCCTGCTCGTTGCTCGGGATCCCAGTGGCCGCTGCGACTGACTGGCCGCAGCGGCCAAGTACGCGGTGCTATATGTACCGTAAGCATTCTCGTTAGCCGCAGCGACCGGGTCACGCGGCTTGGTTGCTTAGTGCGCTGGGGTCCTAATAGTTTGAAACGTGTGGGACAGGCCCCCACTTTGAACGGACACTCACATGGTCTTATTGTCATCCTATGGCTGTCATCCTCTAGCTGGTCAGGAGGGTTTGAGAGAGTCTCCCAGGCTTCTTCAAGCGCTATGGGATCTCTTCTGGTATTTTCTCTTAGCCCCTGCCATGAGTGGAGGTTTCCCAGTTCGACTGGCCTCCCCTTATTATTACACTTTGTGCGTAATTGCGCACTAAAGGAAGGTGAGGCCCGTGGCAAGTTGCCCCGTTTGCTTTTCCCCCTTACTACGTTCACCATACACCGTAAATCATGTCCGGCAGGCCTGAATTTCCCATAACGCCAATCTAGGCTAAGGCCTGTGGGTAGGGGGTGTGCAGGTCGAGTAGTTGGAAAAACGGAGAGAGGAGATTCAGAGAGAGAATCATAGCAGTAGAGTTCGAAAACGGCTCTTATTTTTTTGTCGTGTCTTGGTCTACACGTATTTCGATTTGCATTTGTATAATGCCAAAACCAATTAAAAGTATAAAAGGGTCACATATTTTCTTACTAAAAAACAAGTAGTGCCTGATATTACAAAAAAAAAAAAGTTTTAACTGTAGTCCAATTTGCCCCAATCTGTGCTGGGGAGGGCGCGGGGTGGGGGGGGGGGGGAGATACAGTCGTGAACTTTGGCCTAGGGCTTAGAAAAACTACAAATCTCGGCCTGACGTCCGGCCCCCAAAAATCCTTGGAAGTATTGTAGTGGCAAAGGGGGATACCAAATTGCGTAAAAACGTCGAAGAGTTGCAGCGGCACCTTACAATTACATCCGTATTTCTGTGTTTAAATGAGTCAATAAACATGTCCTGAAGAAGAATCCCTTTGGAAATGGACGGCGCCGATATTATTACAGGATTTTCTCGTTTTTGCTTAGTAATTCAGAATAAGACATTTAATTTTAATGGGCTTTTTAAAATCCCTTTTTCAACCCCAGAAAACGTATGGCTTGTTATATTTTGTTCATGGACAAATTTTACGTTATATTTATATCAAAAGATGCGAAAATCTTTTATCAATATTTCCTAAAAAAAAATTGTTCTCAATTTTGGAATACCCATGATTTCTTAATTAGTTACAGTTTTGAATTATGTTATTATTATTTCATATTAAATTGTAGGCTACAGTCTGGTATACTTTAGGGTGCAGGGTGAGTTACGTGTAGTTTTGAGTTAAGGCTATGCTACGGAGGCCTTATAGAGCACTCAAACAGCTCGATTTTACTCTGTAAAAATCATTTGATATAAATACCATAGCGAGAAACATCGTCGGTCATTTTAGGTCAACAATTTTTTTTAAACAACAACGGTATTCCTAATTAATCGTAAATTACTCACGTCTTCTTTTTAATTTTTACGGTCTTTCATTGAAATTTACTGCTACTTCCAAATCAGCCAATTTTCATGGCCCCGAAATTCCCGTCGAGGTTAGTTTCCCGGCCAGCTCATACGCAATGCGGGGAAGCCCCAACCTCACCCAGCCATGAGTCGGGCAGCAAGCGTGACCCGACTTTGGTCCTTTCGGCTTGCCCTTTATCAATCAATGCTACGCCTACTGCGGTTGCCGGGGAAACACTCGTGCGTAACGAAGAGCACGTGTTTGAGCGTATAACGGCGCGTGATAGTAAAACTGGTGTGGACTGATAAACAAACCAGGTTGAAGTAACACCTATTTTTGGCATCAGGAAATCCGTGCGTTATTTGAGATAGGGGAAAAACATGTCCAGGCATTGATCGCAATAAACCCTCGTGATGTTTCCCTGTATTTTTAACGAGTCTAGACACACGCTAGTGTGTCGCGCCAAGTTAGGCAACAATCATCACAACAAACATCACATCAGTTATATTGTCGAGGTTGTAAACCATTGTAGCGCGGCGCCATAGCGTCAGTGTCTTATATCTTCAAGCATAGTTGGGCACATTTCAGGTACTTGGGGAAAATTAATAATGCGGTACAAAAGCTTAAATTGTGTTGAAATCGAGAGCAATGACCCACCTGACAAAAATTAACTCGTGTAGGAATGCCAGCTAAGCTGCTTTCAATGCAAAATCTGACCCTCAATAACGTTGTAAATGTGTTAGCTAGCTAATAAGTAGCTAGCTAGCTAATTCGTTTATCCCCATGTTAAATCCCATAGGGTGATTATTCATCGATACCGAGATAACGGGGAGGCTTCCAGCTATGAAATTGGACGAATGGGTGCAGTACAATACGAACTGCATACCTTTTATGGTTTGGAGCCTGGGGGCGTAACAGGGATGCCGTGGGAGGGCGCGTAAGTACGAAAACAGTGTTATAACCATTGTTAGTATTGTCAGCATCGTCTCTCATTGGACGGGCAAAGTTCGGACAATGAGAACGTGGATACTGACGTACGTGCCTAGACACACACTAGTGCATCACGATAAATCTAAACACCGTTGCAAAGAAATTGTATTCAAGTCCAATTCACGAAAAATAAACCAACTGTAAAAACAAAGCAAAATAAACAAAGACAAAAACTGGTAAAGAGGCTACTAAGTTGAGAGTGGTTCGGCCTTTCAAAGGAGTGATATCAACACACCAAAACTAACTAAATATTGTAATACACATTACAACAAAATTAAAACCAAACCAAAAACTCATAAAGAGGTGACTAAGTTGAAAATGGTTTGGGCTATAGGCAAAAGGTAGTAGCAAATTGTTGAAAACCATTTTCTTGCTGACGTGGCACTTTATAGTACACATCTGCACAGCAGTGTAGTTGAGCCAATACACAATTTAAAAAAAGGAGTGATATCATATCAAAAACCAAAACTGGTAAAAGGGGCCGCCAAGTTCCGAATGGTTCGGCCCTTCAAAGGA
>JAHWFP010057533.1:13804-49944 GCA_023313725.1 Lithobius niger
TCCTTTGAAGGGCCGAACCATTCGGAACTTGGCGGCCCCTTTTACCAGTTTTGGTTTTTGATATGATACATTTTTTACTCTAGTATTACTGGGTTATTTGGTGTGAGCGATTGTTTAGTGGATGAACAGAGTTTGGTAACAATTGTTTGAAGCATGTCAAAGATCCTGGGATTTCCGCTTGGATTTCTCCAGCTAAATTGACCCTCTCATCGTTGTGGGAATGATGGCCAAAGTTGCGTTCGTGCTCCCTGAAAGACAAACAAAACGATCCACCCAAAATCAAAACTGGTGTAAGAGAAGCCTCCAAGTTTCCAAAAAGGGTGGGCCTTTCAAAGGAGTGACATCATTCAACCTGGGATTAGCTGCCAAGGTTAACGCGATTAACCAGCAAACTTGGCGCCTTGCCCTCTTTAATTTTTTGTGCTAGGATTGATCAAAAATATCTGCACGTATGACGGATTGCATTCAATGTCAGAGTCATATAATTGTACAGTTCGAAGTCCAACTTTTTTCAGCGGTTTGAAAGTAGTCATACAAACGTAATTAAAGGAGGTTTATGAGCCGAGTTTGCTGACTAGTAGGGTTAAACTTGGTGGCCTTTCCCAGGTTGAATGATATCACTACTATTAATGGCCGACCTCTTTTGGAAACCTGGTGGCTTCTTTTATACCAATTTCGGTTTTGGGTGGATATTACAACTTTCCTAGGATTTAGATGACACGAAACATCAGGCCTGCGTTCATCTATATACACTTTACTTAAGTAGATACTTTAGGGTTCTAAGAAGTTAAAGCCCCACTTAGTACTGCTTTGGTAAAACAAGATATTGGCGATGTTACCTGGCTTGGAGCCAGGAACTGAAAACTGCTGCTTCTCTTGTGCAAACGGAGGAATACAAAGCGATAGTTGCAACATGTTTATTTCCACCACCTGCTGATGTGTACGGAATTTATTCGCTCCTGGTTTTACTGTGAAAGTTAGGAAAAAAAGTTTTTGCTAAAATCACATTTAATAATTGCCGTTTCGAAAATATCCACTACCTATAAATTTTTGCATTCAGTTTCTGCAACGCTTTCTCTCCCTTGGTGGTTTTTTTATCTAGATCCGGCCAGCTGCATAACCCAACTGTGCAGCCCTCCTATAAAAGCTTTCGGGCGAGACGGCCCGCCTCGGCCCGCCTTCTCTTTTCCTCAAGCTCTCATCCAAGACGGATGCTTCGTTTTCTCTCCCGCTACCTCCGCACCAAAAGATAGTAAGACCCAAAAAATCACGGAGTTCATCATCCTCACTCACGCCTACGACTTCTGCTGGCACCTCGGCATCGCCAGTCACGTGTGGTCATCTTCAGCATCACCTTCCCCGAAAGTGAAGGAAGGACAGGAAGGATCCACGCAACTAGCCGTGCTCTGCTGACATGCCACTCGACCTCTCGTCACTCTCATCCCGCTGGTCGACACCCGAAAGACCGAAACACCCTAAAGATCGAAAGACCAGGAGGACCTTCGGCTTCTGCATCAGGCTCGCCTGGAAAACTGACGTCAAGCACTCCCAAGTGCCCGACGATTTTCCGCTTGAACTCTGCTGCTAGTAAAAAACGCTTTCACAGAAAGAAACTCCCGTCATCGGCAAGCACAACAATGAAGTTGACGTTCGTCTGCAGTTGTTGCCTCATCCGACCACGATAAGTCGACAACAGTGTACTTCCGGCTCATGTTCTGCTGCCTTTAGCCGTTTCCACAAGGGCGATTGATTGATTTATTATGGAGCTCTAGCCAACATTGACCACAATGGCCTTGCTGTATCAACACAAGAAAGATGACGATGCCATTACAGCTCAACGTCTGCCGCCTCTTCCCGTCTCGACTTCCGCCTTGCCGTCGCCTTCTCTGCGCATCACACCATGTAAAGAAAAACAATTGGTGCTCTTCAGCTGCCGTTTTCCCCGCCTTGGCTGACGTCGCACTTTTCTCCAATGTTAAACCGAAAGAAGCAGCGGACCCTTTGTTTTCGTCAACCAGTTACCTAAATGGCACCCTTTTTACAGCTTGACCAACCTTTGTGCATCGCTTTCTGTCCCTCGCCGACCATCACCACAGCTCCTTCGGACCTGCTCTGCCTGCTATCCCTCACCAGCCATCGTTGCAGCTCTTCAACCCTCATCATTGGCTGCCTCCCGTCCCTCATCAACCTTCGTCTGCAGTCCGACTTCCCTTCATTCATCGCTGCCTTCTTTCCTACACCATCATCGCAGCACCTTCAGACCTTCGTCCTTCGCAGTCTGTCATCCCTCACCAGACGTCGTTGCAGCACTTCAACCTTCATCCATCGCTGCCTTCTGTCCTACACCGACCTTCGCCAGCAGCCGATTGACCTTTGTCCATTGCTTCCTGTTGTCCCTAGCCAAACGTCATCACAGCTCCTTCGGACCTTCGTCCTTCGCCGCCTGCTGTCCCTCGCTGGCCTTTGTTGCAGCTGTTCAACCTTCATCCCTCGCTACCTTCAGTCCCTTGCCAATCAACATTTGCAGTCAACTAACCTTCGTCCATCGCTGCATGCTGTCCCTCGCCGACCATCACTGCAGCCTCTTTGGACCTTCGTCATTCGCTGCCTGCTGTCTCTCACCACCCATCATGGCAGTTCTTCGACCTTCATCCTTCACTGCCTTCTGTCCCTTACCGACCTTAGTTTGCAGCCAGTCTAACCTTTGTCCACTGCTGCCTGTTTTACCTTGCCGACCATTTTCGCAGCACTTTCGGACCTTCTTCCTTCATTGCCAATTGCCGCTCGCCAGACATTGCTGCTGCCATCTCCCGCTGCTAGCGGTCCCTCACCGTCGAAACTAGCAGCTTTTCGAACTGCCGTTCTTCGCTGCCTGTCGTACCTCTTTGTCCATCGTAGAAGCGTTCTTGAACCTTCATCCTAAGCTACCTCCTGTCCCTCGCGCCGACAAATTTTTGCAACCTCCTGACTGCCATTCAAGAGCTTCATCATGAGATGTCTATGGACATCACGCCTTTCGTAGCACTCCTCAAGACGATCGCTTTGCGCCACCCATCCTTCGCCCAACAGAAACCCGTGGACACGAATTCACCGACAAGACCATGCCACCAGATCCTTTTTCTGACAGCAGCTCGGCCACTTCATCCCACCTGCTAGGCCTAATGAAGGGAAGTCTTCGAGGAACTCGTCTCCGCCTGCCAGCTCTTCTGTAGCGGATCCTAATGCTTAAAGTCAATCCGTCGCTCTCTTCCCAATCACTGACTCAAAGCAGCTGTTCCGATTGACAAGCCCTTCTCCGGCAGTTCCAGCGTCATCGTCTCACCCCCACATTCCGTACCTCGACAACAACAACGCAACTGAGTGTATCCTTTTGTCAACTAGACACCTGTCACCAACACCGACGCCTGTTGCAGACACCGATCAACGACTCCTGTCACCGACAGCAATCAATACACCAAACGCTAGCCGTATGTCTGCAGTCCCTTGCCTGTCTTTGTCGACATCTCATCCCAAGTTTGGGCCTTCACTGCTGGCCATTTGCAACTCTTTAAGACAAGCTGGCCATCTGATTCTCTTCGAGACTACTGCAAAACTTTCTCATATTTCGTCATTCGCTGCCAGGCTTCAGATTACTCCCGCATCTCTGGATTCATCAATCCCTAATTCAGCCAGATCATCCACCCATTCAGCTTTCTGCTTCCTCCACGTTGAAATCACTTCCACCATCATAACTCTTCGGGTTTATCTTCAAGCAACTCAAACCCAACGCACCATCACATCCAATCCAGCGCTATCTCACTCTTTCGTTGATGGGCTGGAATAACTCCTCCTCCAAGCACGCATCATCGTGGAGTAACCAAAAGAGAATGACTCTACGTCAAGGTCGAAGTCATCCCGTTCTCCCCTTTGAATTCGTCATTGTTCCCTCCGATCTTTCAGTCGCAACTCACATCCATCCGTTCAACAGAGACGAGTCCAAAGTTCACGACACCTGTTCAAATTCACCAGATTTTGGCTCATGTGGAATGTGTCACCTCCACATCACAGGCTCCAGACCACATCACTTCAGGTCCTGTTACCCTCTTCACTGCACATTTAATATTGGCCATCTATCTTCACTGGACGCAACTTTGTTAATGTCAGAAGACATGTCCTTGGACTACACCTTCTGAGACTTGCTGTCACTGCCAGATGGTTAGTCTGAGCCCCCCCTGAGCTGCTTTGAAGCTCAAGCTCTTTCAAGGCCTCCACATCCCACAACTCTGGGCAACCTTGAATCTCGACATCAAAAAGTACTGACAACATCATCAGGGTCACATCTCATGAACCATGAACCATGGACATTGTCAACTCCCCAGACCTTCCGCAGCCATGTCGCCATCGCCGAACCTCTTCAAGCCGCATCTTGGAGAGCCATCCATCTTCACAAGCCACTTCACCAGGAACACGACACGAACTTAGACTACACCATCTGGAACTCTTTGTCACTACCAGATGAGTCGCCCGGCCCCTTTAAGCATGAACCAACAGAAACGAAGACCACGAAGCAAGACCCTCATCTCTTCACAATGGCCCCTTTCAAAAACAACTACCTTTAACGAAAGGAATTTTCACCCTGTTTCCAGTTGGTTTTTCACGACAGTGCAAAGTTTTCTAAATTTTTGGGGGGAGCCAGCTCGTAACCCAGGGTAAGCCGTCATGTAGTGCCCGCCACCGTAAGTGATGAGGTCGTCTGTAAATGCAAAAATGTACAGGTAGTTGATATTTTCGAAACGACAATTACAAAGCCCAATTCTGTGGGGGGGGGGGGGGATTGGTTTCTATTGCCTAAAACGAAAATATACACTACCTGTACCCATCCTTTCTCCCCTCTTCAGTCACCATCATGACAGATCAAGAGGAAAAAAAATAGCGGGCCGTCTGGCCCGAAAGCTTTGATAGGAGGGCTGTGTACAACGCATGCGCAGTTGGGTTACGCACCTGGCCGGATCTAGACCCAGAAAAAGACCTCGAGTGAGAGAAAGCATTGCAGGAACTGAATGCAAAAATTTACAGATAGTGTATATTTTCTTTTAGGCAATAGAAACCAATTTTGACCCCCTTACTCGGTAAAGTTGGGCTTTTTCTAAAATGGCAGGGGCAACGTGGCCAAAGCCCCCACCCCCTTTCCTGTTTCTACCCGCTATAGTCTAAAACGCAATGCGAATATTTTCCGATTATATTTTGTATGTAAGCTTTGTTGGATTTAGTCAACACGCGTACCAAAATTCATTAAGGATCACCACTTAAAGGGGGATTGCCACCAAATGACATGCTGCAGCATCTATAGCCGTTTGCCGCTATCTATAGTTCTGTCTAGCCATTACTTTCAACAGGCGAAGGAACCATAGGAATAGAATAAGGTTGGGGATGGAAAAGCAACTCCCGCTTTGCCAGTGGTGCACTCGCAGTTCAAAGGGAAGCCGCCCCATCCCTATTCTACTCCTACGAAGGAACCACGCAAATAAATTAATTTTTACACAACAAACAAGCCACGGGCCTCCTTAATTATTGAGTGTAAAGTTGGTGCGCCCACGTGCACCAGAAAGTAAGCGTCGGAGTTAAGCCTAACGCCATCACGGTTGCTTTTTTTGTATATATCGACCGTTTTGAAACGGAGATTTTGCACCGCTACTTGGGCGCCATCTAGTGACCGTGTTATCCTTAACCGCTTGCTCCCTCGTGCACGTGGACGCACCAACGTTACATTCAATAATTAAGGAGGCACGTAGCTAGTTTGTTGTGTAAAAAGAAATTTCTTTGTGCATTCCTACGCTCGTTGAAGTTAAGTGGAACTAAATAAGGTAGACGTGCAGCCTGTCATTGGGTGAATAGGCACTAGGCTTGAGTCGTATAAGAATACCAAGTTACATTAAAAATAAGATTAAGGTACCACGGCGAAAACATTATCATGTAATGCCACATGTGATCAATTATCTGGTGTAACAAGAAATTAAAGATACATGCCCCACAATGGCTTCCTGTAGTGTCAGTTTTACAATATTATTTCAAACGTACGGTATGTCATTGTTGCAAACGCTTTTATTTTCCTGTTTTTCCCCACACATGAGACGGTTTTGCTACATTATCCACGTATGTAAGTGTGGCAAAACCTATATACGCTCAGGATGCACGAAAATAGGAAGAGAGAATGTCCTTTTAAGGTGGACTGTCACTTTAAAATATTGTTCCTATGCCAATGTTGAAACTAGATTTTTAAATTATTCACGCGGAGTATTTTAATTTGGAGAAACGACGAAGCAACAAAAAGAAAGGGCACTGCGGATTTAACGCGATCATTTTGCTCGGTCCTTGTGGGTGGGTGGTTGCGTATCTCTACCTGCGTGGGCGAAAATAAAATGACGAGAAAAAAACGCACAAGTCATTTGTATCACTGCACAATGAATTGAAGTCGGCAGTTCCACGGTATCGTTGGTTGGCAACGCTAGCGTTTACGTCACAAACTCGGTGAATGTCCGCCTGTCTTCGAACGCTGCCGTTGCAAAGTTGGTAGCGAGCCAAGGTCCGTAAATGTAAAACTACAACAACAACGATGGCAAAGTTGTATCATTTTTGGCTTTATGCTAAATCTTTTCTTTTTGTGTTACGTCAAACAAGAAGAGTCAGTCTGTTTGTGATGACACGTCATTGACAAAGCGAGTCAAAAAGGTCCAAGCGCCGGAAAGGAGCTGATATGAGATTTGGTAATTTAAGTTAAAAAGCCGGTTCTGGCTATTCTTCCGATATTTGCCGCATCGTGCGATAAATTGCGTTTGCAGCAATTTTTATAGAAATGACTCAATGTTTAACAAAACCGTGTTGCACAGGATATTCATGTACGGTCAGTCCTATGACGGCTGCGATATCCACCCAAAACAAAAACTAATGTAAAAGAAGCCGCCAGTTTCCAAAAAGGGTCGGCGTTTGAAGGTATTGATATCATTCAACCAGGGAATGGCCGCCAAGGTTGATCTTATTAGCCAACTTAATTGTACCTAATAATACTTTGGACGTTAAATGAAAACTTGAAAATTGCTATCGCCACTTAACGCAAGTAGCAATGTTCTAGTTTTTATTTAACCTTCTAACTATTAGTCGGTGCAATTAACTTGGCTAATAGGATTAACCTTGGGGCGTTTTTCTCTTTGAATGATATCACTACCTCCCAAGGCCGACTCAGACCCTTTTTGGAAACTTGGCGGCTTCTTTTATACCAGTTTTGGTTTTGGGTATTTGACTGACTGTATCAAAACAGTGTCTCAAAGGAAAGTCACATCAAGGAAAAAGATGTTCGCAACTTTTTCTTTATAGATTTTACTGAATGTATCAAACCGTGTCGCCGAGAAAAGTCATATGTTATATATTTTATATGTTTATATGTTTCACTGAATGTAACGAAACTGTGTCACACAGGAAAGCCATATCATGGCAATAGTTGTTTGCTCATTTTTATAGGTTTGGCTGAATGTGATAGACCCGTGTGGTGCAGGACAGCCATGCCACAGAATAGTGCATGTTGTAATAGTGCATTGCAAAATTTCGTAGGTTTGACGGAATGTAACAAACCCACGGCGTACAGAGTAGCCACACCACGGGGGAAAAAAAACGTTTGCAACATTTTTATAGGTTTGACTGAATGTGACAGAACCGTGTCACGCAGGGCAACCATGACACAGAATGCCAATAATTTATCGTAACATTTTTGTGGGTTGATGGGATGTAACAAGTACATGTTGCGCAGGAAGGCCATTCACGGAAAAGTGTGTTTGCAACATAAGCCTATATACGTAAGCAAATCAACCAATACATATCGCTGCTTACTTCCGTGTTAGTTTTCCTGTGTGACTCAGTTTTGCAACATTAGGTCAAACGTGTCCAAATGTTGCAACCACTAACATTTTTGGGATTTTGTCACTGCATGAGATGGTTTTGCTACGTTCCTTTAAAATTACATTCCACCCATTTGGCTTTCCTGTGTGACTCAGTTTTGCAACATTAGGTCAAACGTGTCCAAATGTTGCAACCACTAACATTTTTGGGATTTTGTCACTGCATGAGATGGTTTTGCTACGTTCCCTTAAAATTACATTCCACCCATTTGGCTTTCCTGTTTGGCTCAGTTTTCAACATTACTTAGACGCATGTAAACGTTGCAAAGGCATTCACTTTCCAATTTTTCAGTGAGAAACCGTTTTGCTACATTCACTCTAACCTATGTCAATGTTGCAAAGGCTATTTCGAGGAGGATGCTCGAATATAGTGAGAAGACATGTCCTTTTAAACGTATGTAAATGTTGCGAAAGTTCTTTATGCGTGGAACGTGAAAATAGTGAAGGGTCGTTGGCCTCCATAATGGCTTTTCTGTATGACTCCGTTTTGCAACATTAGTTCAAACTTAAGTCAATGTTGCAAACACTTTTATCCATTTTCCTGTATCTTTCCCACGCACAAGACGGCTTTGCTATATTCATTCAAACATATGTAAACGTTTGCAACATATTTATACGCGTAGGATACACGAAAAGCTGGAGAGGATGTCCTTTTAATTATACAAAGGTAAAGGAAGCGCAATTCTGACTACTACTGCGAAAAACACTCCGTCGTGGAATAACTATGATTCGGCAAAACTTTGTTACTGTACTTGTATTTCATTGAAGTGAGGCATGACTGGGATTCGAAACCACGAAGTACGCAGCACACCATTCGTCTCCAAGGCCATGTGGCTAGTTAACAATTTAAAATAGACTCCCCCTTTACTGCTGCTTGGGGTAAATCAGCGTTTGCAACACTTGTATATAAATGTGACCAAAGTGCAGTGTCGGCGAAAAACTGTTTATGGATCTTGGGCTTGGTGGTGGATGCAGCCACTGTTCCGGTATACAATTAGTAAAGAGAAATAAAATATAAGTGCAGCTATTATCAGAGATGGACCCAAACTACCAATTGGGTAAAATATCAATTAATTTTCAGCCGAGGGTATACAAGCTTTAAAAATGCCTTCTGATGGGTGGATGAACGGCCACAAAGACAAAAACGAACAGGAAATTTTAATTTCAGCATACATTTGATGCCTTGGTCACACAAAACATGCTAATGTATACAGTATATCCCTGGGGTTGGATAAGATGAATCCGCCATTTTGGATTAGTAGCACTTGGACCACTGCACTGCTAATAATCCAAAATGGCAGATTCATCTTATCCAGCCCCACTTCGTGGAATTTCCTGCATATTTTAGCATGTTTTTTTGTGACCAAGGCATCAAATGTATGCTGAAATTAAAATTTCCTGTTCGTTTTTGTGTCTTTGTGGCTGTTCTTCCGCCTTTCAGTAGGTATTTTTTAATATTGTCTACCAATTGGTAGGGATGGGCGATATTATCGCGATAGACAACACACGCGATAGTGTAATCGCAATGAATTTCGTGTTTGGCGATCATCGCAGCTTTGAGCTCATTTCGGCTGTTTCCCATTGTTGTCGACAATTTCGCTAAATATTGACTGATTTTGACGTTCAAATACACCATTTTAATCGCATTTTCGCCAGCTTTCCAGTGGTGCATGCCAAAAGTCTCTAGACAAGGTAGGGTGAGATACTACCCTGGTTCATTCAACGGCTGAGAGACCTATTCTGGCCTATTCTGGATGTTATATCGAACACCTGCGATGATTAGAGGTTTTGCGGTTCGAATCCCAGGTTTGGCTCTACCCCTTACCGGCTTGTTTTCCTTAAAAATATCTATTAAGGTCCGAAACTGAGCTATTTCATCTTCACGAGTATTACTTTGCTTCCGAGCTCCAAGAATTTATTAAAAAGGGACATTGAGTTGTCGAATTTGAGTTACTTAAGGGAAAATGTGTCCTAATTTCGGTTATTTGTAGTGAAATTTATAATGGTATAGAATTATAAACCGTTTGGTTGACTGTCATCAATTTATGTTCTTTATGTTGTTTTCCGAAAAAGTACTTTAATTGCTACGTAATAATAATGTAATAATTTGTTCTTTTTTATATTTATTTTGGAGCAAAGAAAAGAACCTCCATGAAGTACCTAAGTACTTGTGTATGTGGGTTCGTTACAATCATTAAAAAAAAAACCAGTTTTCGAGTTGAAAATAAAAGTAACTTCAGAGCAACATTTGTAGAAACGTTCATCACAAGAGTTTTGTTGTATAAAGGAACTTTAGAACACATTTAAAACAATTGCTCAAAGAAAGAAAATTACTGGTCAAGTAAGAGATATCCGTGTGTCCTAGTCGATTTAACGGTTATAATTGCGAGCGAGCGAGAAACGGCTAGTCCACTATCGAGGGAGTGAAGGGAAACACGAATGGGCGAAGCCCACGAGTTTTTCCCTTCAGCCCCGAGATAGTGGACTAGCCGTTTCGAGCTCAAGAGCAATTATAACCGTTAAATCGACTAGGACTCATGGATATGTATTTTAATGCTAAGGTGTGACGTCGAGCTAATTTATCGTGTTATTAGAGTTTTTTTAAAGACATATTTCAAGAATTTAAGATTTTTTTTACATGCGATTTATGTAAATTACTGAACGGAAGTTCCGGTTTAGAACCGGGGTTGGAAGCTTCCTGTGTATGAAGGCCGACCGAAGGGGAGAGACGCTGCGTAATACCGATGTTTGTGTTTAAGGTAAAACTGCATTTTTTTCTACTTTAATAGTTTAAATAAGATGAGTATATAAAATGCGCTATTCGCTTGAGTTTCGTAGGTTTTTAGGTGTATTTCAAAGTGTCAGTAGCCTAGTTTTAGTACCGTCGGAACGAAAGAGGGTTGGGTCATGCCTCCGTGGGTGGGGGTCTAGCATAGTACGCGAGTTTTTTTTTTTCGTGTTAGGCTAGAAAGAAATGTGTCGCAGGTTGTAAATGTGCCTGTTTATGCTGGTTGCATTTGTGCTGTGTACGGTAATTTTAAAAAGTCGGGTCATATGTCACATGGTGGAGCAGAGGTTGTGTAGACTCCCGTAAAAAGTGTTAGATTATCAAAAAGGTGTGGGTTATCAAAATTAACCCACTGTGACGTGTGTGGGTTTTCACATTAACCGTATATAACGACTACACTTTTAGCATGGGGATGTATTATCTCGAAGTGTCAACACCGCATTAAATAGTATTAATAATAATAATAATTTATTCAGTATAGTATACAGAAGGAGCACGAAGCAATAAATGCCTGTATGTGCACTGAAGGGAACATATACAAAAAACAAGAACAAAAACGATAAATCCTAGTTATTTAAACTTATTTACATGTTTATTAATTTTATGTTAATCACATTGCCAAGAATAAGGGCTACCTTCCCCAAAATATCCAGCTTTTTGTCTGTTTTCTCATTAAGTATGTACTAGTGATGTTTCTGTGGATAAGTGGAATGTCATTAAAAATCTTAGGAATAACAAAACTCATTCCTCTCTCTAATAATAATAATAATAATAATAATAATAATAATAATAATAATAATAACTTTGTTGCATATGTAGCTTGAAGGCTTTCATGTTCATCATGGGAGAAACCCTCTTACACACAGACGTTATCAAGTAGCCAATAAAAACAGTAACATTTTCTCGCTCGGCCAATTACGCGATAAAAAACTTTGGTTCGTTTTAAAAGTCGGGAACGGCATAAAACATTGTAAACGTTTAGTTTTTAATTCGGATGACCAACCTTTAAAACCAACTCAAGACTTTTATTTTGTCAACATCTCAAATAAGCTTGCCTGCAAGAGAAAATATTTTTCCAGATTTTCATTTGGTCCTAAAACGGTTGCCCTTTTTACAGCCGCGGGGCGACTTTGCGATATAAAAAGTAATTTCTGCTATTGTTCGCTTCTAAACTTTTTTTACGAGTTGTTTTCGTACGTAAAAACTAAAAAGGACCGGGCCCATAACATAAGCTTGGTTGAGATATTGTTACTGCATATATTGCAATAGGCTATACACATCTTAGCCCGCAAGTTTTTTATTGCGCGACTTTGTAAAAAACGTAGCTGCATTTGAAACTGCGCAACGACCTTTATAACGGACGAGAAGAACAATTAATGTCTTTTCTGATAGTACTTACTAAGCAGATTGTATCTCGTAAAATGAAGCCATCCGCTGCAATTTGTCTAAATTCTTGCCCGTATATGCGCATAAATATTAGGATGAATCTCACTTTTTTCTTTCTCAAACGCTTTTCCGGAACTAATTTGCAGTTTGGCAGAAAAACAGACCGTTGCATGGTTGAGCGGCACAACGCGAGTTATTACCGGCAATCCCAAAAAACAGCCCTAAACTTTAATTGTTTTGCTGAATAAAAAATTAGGAAACGACTGGAATTTTATTGTGTCACGACACCCCCACCCCCACCACCCCTCCCTCTTTGTTGCCGCTAAACGTTTTAGGTCTGGGATCTTATTTATTTTTTTGTTTGAGCTTTGGCTAGTTCATTTTGTTTTATGCCTACAACTGTGAACTGGTTTAACTAAAAAACTACTGGAGTTTACATCATACAACGTAAAAATCAGTAATTAAACAGCCACACTGAAAAGTAAAGCCGTAAATTACTAGTTCAAAAAATTGATAATCCGTTTGCAGTTTTTAGTACTGTAAAATTACGATCTATATCGTTTAATGAGCCATCTGCGAGAAAGGAGTCTTGCTTAGGAACCGGTTCATTATTTATGTCCGGCGAGGGGTCGGAGGAAATTTTCGGGGGGAGGGGGCATGGAATATTTTGGACTCTCTTGAGGGGGGGGGGTATACATTTTTTTGGCCTATCGTGGGGGGGGGGGGGTTGGCTCATAAATAAAACACTGACCAAACTGGAGGAAAAAGTCTTTTTTGTACCTCAAAATGACACTTTCAGCCGTAGCGT
The DNA here is from genome assembly GCA_023313725.1 of Lithobius niger. Taxonomy (NCBI): domain Eukaryota; kingdom Metazoa; phylum Arthropoda; class Chilopoda; order Lithobiomorpha; family Lithobiidae; genus Lithobius; species Lithobius niger. The sequence continues at coordinate 26,715 of JAHWFP010057533.1, forward strand.
ATCTCACGTAATTTTTTGCGAAATTTTCGTTTTTTTCTAATGTCATTCGGTGGGTCTTTTAAGCTACTTTCTAAAAAATTTATTGCACCGTGTGGTATTTTTCAAGTTGCACGTGTTGATGTTGTGAAGGACATAGACATGGTGACTCGAACTGCCCAGCCCTAACATCAAACCTTATTCTACTGTCATGAACCATGAATTTCTGCCGAAAGATGGCTTAAAGAACATTTCTTTGATTGTTTTCAAGATGTAGTTTAAGCCAAGCTGTTTTTCACACGATTGAGTCTTGGGAACCTGTGTTTGTAATTATTCCAGAGGAAATCATCTACACTTAACCTGAAAAGGCATAAGAAACGCTTACTTTTTGTGGTGGGGTGGGGTCAGAATATGTTTTGGACCTGGGGGGGGGGGAGGATTCGTTTTTTTTCCCCCTTGTTTTTGGTGGAGGTTGGGGGGAATAATCGAAAATTTGGAGGTCACGTTTTCGATTCCCCTGCTGCCGCTCCCCTGCCTCCCCTCCTCCCAGACATAAATAATGACTGGTTCCGTAATCGTGCCTTCAAGGCTTTTTTAGCTGAGATTAAAGAGAAATGTTGTACACAAATAAAAAAAAATAACTCGTCCACAACTGTCAAATCTGAATGGTGATTGAACAGCAAAATAACTGAAATTTTTCACAGTGCCTGCTTTTAGTCAAAAGTTTTTGTAAAGATTTGCGTGAAAGTTCCTTGCTTCCATGTTGGTTTCTTGTGTGATTCAGTTTATTTGCAGCATTAGGCTAAACGACCGTAAATGTTGAACCCGGTTGCTGTTTACCTGTATACAGTGTCGGATTGGCCCATCCGGGGATCCCGGGGAGGCCCTCACCTCAGGAGGCTCTTCCTGTAGTATGGGGCCTCCTGTAGTACAAAGAAACACGCAAAAATGGTCATCACACCGCAATGCATAGCAGTCCTGGGAGTGAATACCATAAAACAGTCCCCCCCCCCCCCAATTTTGATGGAAATCCCCTTTCCATCAAAATTGTGGGGGACGCAACTTTCTCTTTCTTGGGGAGGCCCACCCCCTCCCAATCCGACCCTGCCCGTGTAATGGCGCGTGTATGCAAATTAAGAAGTTATCTGAAATTCCAACACGGCAGTTTTAGCAACAAAAACAGGTAAATATTGTGAGTTTAGAAGCGACCGGGAAAATTGTTTTTTAAGAAGGAATTGTTCATCTCATCGTAACGGATTACACGACTGCAAGCATTTACTCAAACGACGTAGGAGTTAGCATTGTTACCACCTTTGCCATCGCGGTTAAATTCTAACTTCGAGAATGCAAAGGCGAGTCGTTGCATAAGCTCACCATAAAACGGTTTAGCTACACTTCTCCAACCCTAAGTAAATGTTGCAAAGGCTATTAATACGTGGGATACATGAAAAGTGAGAGGTGCACCCTTTTAAGAAAGTTGGAGTATTGTTCTCTTTAAGTACCTGAATAATCCACCATACTACAGATTAAAGCACGCAAAAGCGTCAAACTTGTGAACTTCATAATGAGTCCAAGTAATGAGGAATTATGAGAAGATTTGCAAAGGTCACATAGATATGGTTAGAACTAGGGCGGTATCTGATCGCCTTCGAACCTCCAACTTACGTTCTTAATTAATGAAAACGTATTAGCAAATGCGTTCGTAGAATAGGTTGTCTTGCAACGGTCCAAGAATTCCACCTCTATCTAGCGTCGCAATACGAATGCCCTGTTAATCGTTACCTCGGGTTCCAAAAACCAAGAAAATAGAACTGGTCACTCAGTCGACAAATGTGTTGGTGTAGAGCTGAACCGTTATAAGAACGAACGGGAGAAACCAACTCAAACCCCACATTAGGGTTGGCAGGTAGAAAGCTGTTGAGGGGAAAGGTGTAGTACTAGTCCCATTACCATACTTGCCTTCCAACTTCCCACCCTAAGGGCGCGTTTACGCAGCGACTCGCCTTTGCATTCTCGCAGCTAGAACTCAATCGCGATGGCAAAGGTGACATTTCCATGGTAACAACGCTAAATAGATTAGCTAAATCCGACATCGTTTGAGTAAATACTTGCAGTCTTATAATCCGTGCCAATAAAATAAAGAATTCCTCATGACGAAACAATTTTCCCAAACGCCTCTGAACTCACGTTATTTGCTGTTTTCGTTGGGAGGCGGCAGACATAAAACCGCCGCCATGCTAGAATTTGAGGTGATTTCTAGCTTCTAGCTACGAGAATGCAAAAGTGAGTCGTTGCGTAAACGTGCCCTAATGCGGGCTTAAAGTTGGACTCCACCTTTCGTTCTTATAACGACCAGCTCTATAGATCTAAGATACATGTGATGTTGTATCGAGGTGAGGCAGTGGTTGAAGCTAATTTCAAATTTTTATTGTTATTTGGGTGCGAGTTAAAAGCATGAGACAATCATCTGATTAGGTCACACACTGGTTCGGAGTCTTTAACTTACTCTTCACATTTTTCTGGTACATTTTTTTTTATATCCAGTATACATTTCTGCTACAAAGCTCATTTACTACGTACAGCGTACTGATAGTCATAAGTAGAATTAATGATTCAAAACCAGGGTTGGCAATGATTTAATCAAAATGATTTAATCAGTGATTAAATCATTGATTAAATCATCAATAAAAATCATTGATTTAAATCATTTTAAAATTAAAAATGAAATTAATGTAGAAATATAAGAAATATGCAAAATAAGATAAATAAGCAAAAATGTTTCCAGCAAGCTCTAACACTAGCTCACTATTTGGCTAAGGTTATGACTATCTGTTGTGGGATAAAGACTTATGGAAGAGGGTACGACTCTAGGATCGATTAATTGGGTTATGAAAATTATCCAAATATGGTTTCAGTGCTCATTAAATATAAAGATAAAGCGAAACCATTCTCTCAATATATGTTCAACCAAAACGTTGTCAGTTCGGTCTAGCCACTCGAATGGTAGACTTGACAGTAGGACAAAGTAGGCCAGGAGGTGATCGATGTAGCAGAACAGTCACACACTGCAACTGCCTCCACTACACATGTGGAAAGGGCATTTTCATAGTTTGGACTGGTGCAATGCAAACTTCAAAATCGTTTAGGCTTAGGCAAAGCTGCCAATTTAGTGTTTTGTTTAAATCTATGAATAAAAAACATTACGGGAAACTAAGCAAAAATGTCTTGACTAATAGTAATTAGCAAATGACAAGACCCAATTATTTGTGAAAAGTTGAAGATATTTTGAGTATGAAAGCCAACCAAGTTCTCCTAATTTCTGTTGAAGCTACATTGACCATGAAACTATAGCCCAGTAAGTTGTCATTTTGGTTAGTTACGTATTTTAGCAGCTACTTTGAGTATGATACAATAGCCGACTGCTACCAAGTTCTTGTAATTGCTGTTGAATGTATCATGAGTATGAAACAACAGCCTACTAAGTTGCTATATTGACTGTCAAAAATGTTATGAGTAGGCCTGTTTATTTTGGTGTCCCTCAACTTTTAAACTCATGTTTTGGAATAAATTTGATTAAATCAAAAAAATCGATTATTTGGATTTTTCGCAAAAAAATCATATTTTTTCCAACCCTGCACTAAACTATAGTTAGACATTAAGTTGATTTTTTTTGGTTAACCCCAAAACAAGATCCTATTTTGTCAATGCAGTGTGTACACACCAGTAACACAAACGTAATAATTACTGTCGTAGCCCCGGCAAGCTAGCCAATGGGGCTCCTGTATACTCCAGACTACGCTCACGACAAAACTATTTTGAAGTGGTGATGATTTTCGATCCGGCATCCTCTTGCACCAGAGACCAAGCCCCCAACAGCTCGCTTTTTGTTGTTGGTTTTGTTTTTTAGTTCCACGCACAGAATTCTTGGTATTATCATCGAGTGTTTAAGTTGCTCTCAGGTGCCTGCGAGGTAAACTCTTAGTTACTAAAACAACTTGAACAACTATCCTGATTTCTTGTGTATGCGTCCTGGTACGGAAGGACTTAATCAGTTGGGATATGTGAACTTTTGTAGGGCTCCTCTGCAGTTTTACAAAATTACAAGATAAAATTACAGTTTTCGAAATTACAGTTTTACGAAATTGCAAGATGATAGGCAGAATTCCTAAAAGCAATTGCAATCATTTCAACCCCAGATTCGATTGATTTCTATTCACGTCACGAAACGTAAAGAAAATGACCAAATTTGTCACATAAGTCGTGCCTTCACAAGGCCATTCTCAGCTCTGATCTTGCAGATAAGTAAGTATTCTGCGAGCAAAATCACCATTGAACCCGTTGTGAGATCAAATTCACTGAAAATACTTCAATTCTTTTTTTATTACCGTAGCAGCTTTTTCAAAAAGGCAGCTTAATAACTACTGAGAGTTCGGATCTGGAGATTCGAATTCCACGAGAAAAATACTTCAGAAACTGTTGCTAAATAAGTTTTAATGCAGATTAAGTTTAATCTCGAACTGTGCTTCCGTTGCTGACCAGTGACCTCTATTCGGAGCTTTGTCATTAGGCTCTCGACAAGGGCCAGTATTAGCTGCAAGGTTCGACCTCAACCTCCCATGTTAAAGCCGAAATTTCGATGCTTAATTTCTCTGCTGTCTTTCAATATTTTCCACGCAAATTTAGTATACAAGCTTTGTTGGACTTGGTGAACATGTGTCCGATTGATACTTGGGTGGGTGACCACCTGGGAATCTGGCTGTTGCAGACATAGGGCCTTGGGCTTCGGGCAGATGACCAGGAGTGGTTAACGCTCGTTAAACCCTTTTTTTTTTTTAATGTGTCCGAACTTTTATTAATTTCCGATTTGACACATCGGAGATCTGGACTTGAGCTGGAATCATGGTTATCATTTTTCGAATTTTTGGCTGGTTCTTATGTCATTTTACAGGCATTGCTCTGTAGATTTGCCCTTTCCATAAGGTCTTTTCTAATTGATCAAGTGGTTCAGGTGTTAGGGAGCTCTAATCACCTGAAACGTGCCTGTACTGTTGCTGCACTGTTTAGTCCACGTGAAACCTACCTGAAACGTGTATCCAATCTTTATACATGTAAATACAATTAAAGCCGAACCCAAGTTTAAAATGTTCATGTCCAAACAAAGGAAGAATAATATAAGGCTACCCACTCGACTACTTTCGTGGCTAAATTTTCTCAGTGCTCTTCAGCCACGTCGTGTATAGGGTTCATCACCCTACCGGTGATACATAGTATATAATTTTTCCAGATTTTTAAGCACTTTCCCAGTCATTGAATTTCATTATTGCTTTCCATGACCTTTCCAGGTTTTCAAGGACTCACACGAACCCTGAATTAACTGTAGAGCTGTGCTAAGCCCACTATAAGAGGATTAGTTTTTAAACAGTTTCCAGCGATGTCGTTTTGCCAATAGAATGCACCAATCATTAGCTGATGCAGCGTGTGCAAAAGTAAGAATAGTAAAAACATTTGAATACAGCAGTAAGGTTTCACGTGGACTAAAACAGTACAGCAACACTGCAGGATCTGAAACCTAACAGGAAAGTTTATTTGTGTTCCTTTGCTGCTTTGACCTTACCTTCAGCATCAAACGAGTTCGTTTTTGTTTTCTAATACGTTAATGGTTTGCTCAGTGTAGAAGGATGTAGTCACAGGTTTACAGATTTCCACTGTCCCTCCTTTTCTTTTCAGTTACAGGATAAAACATTTATCAATCAGTGATACAAACACAGTCTGCTTTATAAGATTTTTGCTCTGTTCGACTCGCCACTCTTGTTTGGTAGCGAGGTCCCTCCTGCTACGACCACATTCATCGATTAACCTTGAACAAATAGCCCGTGGAAGCACTTGTACGTCGTTGTGCATTATAGTGAATAGGCGCTAATACGGGCTTTTGATGGTCGAAGTCCCGTTATCGCCCCCTTCCACATTTCCAACAACATTGATTGCACCAAACGAGACCAAAGGCTGTTACTGTGGTTTATTTACTCTTGCCTACCAGCCAGGTTGGTAACTTGACGTTTCCTGAGTGGTTGTTGTCCACTTTGTATAGGCTGATAGCTAATTTGTACAGCCGAGTTTGATCATTATTCTATTTTTGAGCCAAGCGAAACGCTTTGACGAGAAGGGAAATGCTGGTAGGAAAATGGAACAAAGGTTGAGTGACAGGAGAAAATCTCTCTTCGTGACTGAAAACTAATCACGGGTAATTTTACAAGTCCACGGGAAAAAATGACTGGTAGCCTCTCACCGTACTACGTTTTTTTAAATACAAAGAAACCAGTGGTGTGCACCGGGGAGAGGGGGGGGGGGGGGGGCGGGCATTTCGCAAAATGCCATTTAATAATAATAATAATACAATTTGCCTCCCAGTAAACAAGATCACTAAAAGAAAACAAACAAGCGGCTACAGCGACTGCCTAGTCAGACCGGTCTTCTGTGCAGTTCCTCCACTTCCCATGTTGAGGCGCACACCTCTATCAGCTATCTCTATATTAAACTAATCCAAAAGCAGTCGTCATCACAATTGCCGGTTAAAAATGTGTTAGCTTTTAGGCCTATTTTACATTTTAGGCGTAATTGTTAGCTTTTATAGACATAATTTTAACCAGCAGTATTAATTTCGTAAGTAGCAGCTAACGGAGATATGGATTGTATAGTAAGCCTATTCATTTTTGCAACGCGGTGCGCCTTCAGGCACACAGTTACAGTGTTACAACGTAACGCGCGACAAAGCCTATATAGATCAGTGGTAGTAGGGAAGTGACGAGAAAGACGTTGTTGATGAAGCCAACAGCGACTCGTAGCAATTTGACGTTGCCATGGTAACATGATTTAGACCTAATTTTCATTTTGAAGGCCTAATTTTAAAAAGGCAGTTTCAATTTCGTAAGTAGCAGATAGGCCTAATGGAGAATTTGGTTCGACAGTAAGCCTATTCATTCAAGCAACAATGCTATGAGACTATTTTAAACGAAGCTAAAATCCATTTGTTTTTATTGAAAGATTTTAATTTAGGATTTTAATTCGACGATCAAAATGTTATTATTTAATTTAGTTACGTCGAAGAAGTCTATTAGCTATGAGGAAGTAACGATGTTTTAATTTGCCATGCTATTTAACTAACTTCTCACATTGAATCTAACGTTGTAAACAATGGTCGTCAATGTCCGGTACCGTTGCGAAGTTGAAAAAAGCGACGGACGGACGGACAAAGTCGTTGCAATAGTCTTCTCATCCGGTACGGCTGTACAGAAGACTAAAAGCAAGCTGTAAAATCTAAACCCATTATTGATTATAGTACATAGGCCGCAACAAATGCTGGCGAAGATTAGCCCTGTTGTTCAACCCACGTTTAAACCTTTCCACCGACGTGCCAGAGACAACAACCTCGGGAAGGGCTTTCCAGACTGGCACAACACGACACGAGAAAAAATATTTTCTGGTATCGAGACGACAACACTGACGAACAAGCTTGAGGTTATGCCCTCTAGTCTAAGTAAAAGTTTGAAGTTCGAAAAAAGGAAGCTCGACCGGTAGTAGATGGTGAAGAATTTTGTAGGTTAAGGTTAAATCCGCCTTTAGTCTACGGAGTTCTAGAGAACCCAACTCGAGCTGAGCAAGACGTGTCTTATAAGGCAAAGAATACACAGACCAGGCAATAATTTTGTAAAGCGTCTTTGTACGGATTTTTGTAAAAAAAAAAAGCCTTTTTTTTGTACGTCTACTGATACGGTGGTGCCTGACAAAAACCTGAAGGCCTAAAAAAGGGGCCAAAAAGGCTGCCGTCATTTCTATGGTCATCGTGGTAAATAGTTTTTTAAAACCTTTTTCTAAAAATGTTTTTGCAACGTGGGGTGTTTTCAGGTTACATGTGTTTAGATTGTGAAGGACATGGACCAAGGGTACACGGAGGTTTCTTACGTCGCTTTATCTTACGTCGACATAGCTTACGTTGATGTAGTGCTTAGAGCGCTTTAAGAACGTCCGTTTAACCACCTAAACCCACTTTCAAGTCGCTTTATCTCAAACCACCTCGATACATCGACGTAAGGAGTTAAAGCGCTTTAACAACCTACGTGTACCCACCTGAAACCCATTTTGTACGTTGCTGTAAGGACTGCTTTCTTGTGATTGGTTGAAAAGAGCGCGCGTAAACGTCACAAAACTAGGACGGTCACATGTTATTTCGTTAAAACGAAGTCGAAAGCCAGCTAGCTCAATGGGACTTGGGAATAAAGAGGGGTTTGCTTGATGGGGAATTAGATACACACGACGCAGGAACCCCCGCTGTCGTTTTAACTCACTCCAACTACAACGTCCGTGTAACCACCTCTCCTCTCTCCTAAAGCGATGTGAGTTCAAGTCGACGTAAGATAAAGCGACGTAAGAAACCTCCGTGTACCCTCGGTCATGGACTCGTTGACTCGAACTGCTTCAGTAGAGCCAAGAATTTATATCAGTTTATAGATCTGTAAATTCTTGGTAGTGGCAATATACATCCCTTGCATCAAAAGGTATTCTACCGTTAAGAATCTTGAATCTCGGTCCAAAGGTAATTCGAAGAGCACTTCTTTGAATGTTTTCAAGAACATACTTGTTAAGTCGTGGTTCTTTTCCCACACAATTGGAACCTGTCGATGGGAAATACTATTTTTTAATTAGTCCAGAGGAAATCACGTGCACTTCACATATAAAGTCATACGAAAAGCTTACTTTTGTGCTGTGAGAGGGATCAAAATACTTTTTTTTATCTTGGGTCGGGATCGTATTTTATTCAGGTTCTTGGACGGAGGGTCATTGAAAATTTTGAGGTCACATTTTCAATTCCTCCGGCCTCCTCCCTCCCCCTCCCACCCAGACATAAATAATAACCGGTCCCTTTTGAGTTCCTCAGACCCGTAAAGGCGGAAATGAAAGGAGGAAAAAAACTAACGAAAGTGTGGTAAGTCTAAGAAGCATGAGTAAAACAATAACACCTTTTTCGCCTCACGGAACAAACCCAAACGTTGTTGTACTCGCTTCCCTGTTGGCAGTCGGCGAATTGAAAGCATTTCCTTATGGTAACCGGTTGTTTGCTGCCACCTTTCGGGAAACCAAAGAATTAGATACGCCCTACCAAATCAGTACTTACAATAAGGAACAGCGTTGGTGGACAAGTCAGGTGATGGGTGGGGGTCTGTAAGTTAGAAAATACAAGGAAAGAGAAGGAAGAAGAGCTGACGCGGATAAATTGTAACGATAATTCCAGGGATGATCACTACTCGCCATTTTTCGAGGTAAATTCCCTTTCTGCCGATTTAATTTTGGATCTTTCTCTAAAAACTGCCTCTCAAACCAAGCCTGACGATTAAGTAGTGATTCTCGTCTTGGGATAAACTGTAAAACCCGTCGTCTAAAAACCACCTCAGAGATAGCTTCTGGCTGAGGTTAAGTTTTGCTTAGCCAATAGCTTACTGGCGGTTGTTTGGCCCACCGTCCCAAATGGCTAACATGACCAACGACGGTGATAATTAGGTGATGTGGTGGTGGGGGGGCCGCGCCGGGTCATGGCCCGTAAATTTACTGGTTTTGATAAAAAAAAATGCAAGATGGCTGAGAGACTGAAATTGGCATAGAGGTTCAATGCATAGTGGAGAAGTTCAACGTGACACAATTTCATAAAGTTCATAAAAACTCACTTTTAGAAGGACCTAATGTACAGCTAGTAAAGAATTGAAGATTAGTTCGACTAGCATGTTGCCACATGCCTAGCAAGGAAGCGCACCCACGTGCTGGATTGTAAGATTTATGTGCTCATGATATTTTGAGTTTCTAGTTTTCAGATTCACCACCAGGTTATTTACTGGTCACTGGCCGTTTGGGCCCGATTTGCTAGTCCATCCCTGAGCTTAAGTTAGATTCAGGGACGGATCCTGAATTCTGTTAAGGGAGGGGGGGGGGGTGCTCTACCAGATTCTATGATTTAGTAAATTTCTAGCAGAAAAATTACGATCTATAATGCTTTGACAGCCACGATTTCACGATTTCTGACCGAAAGGCATCGGGGGAGGGGGGGATAAGAGCACAGCTTTGCCAGGGCGGTTAATACGCGATTTACGGTGTATAAAAAATCAAATTTCGTAAAAATTTTATACATTTTAGGAAGGATTGGGAGGGGGGGGGGGGGAGAGACCGCACCATGCTGAATCCGCCCCTGGTTAGATTCTGAATATCAGGTTCTGATAGCGCTAATATTTAATGCAGCTATGTCACTCTTTGCACTTACAATTTAGCAGGTTCTCTCAAATTCTTCTCTGCCTTTCACAACCAAGTCTCAGTACCTTACAAACCACGAAACTAAAATGGCCCAGATCATCTGCTATTTGTTTCTACGTCACCCGTCAGTATCTTCCAAATCTGCAATGAGAACTCGGTAAACTCAACACTGTGTTCCAAATAGTCGAAGTGACGAACTCAACGTGTTAATACTCGTTCTGGCCACGAGGAGATGAATCCATCAGTCACATCGAAAGATTACGTCAGTTTCGTCCAACAGACAGTTTTGGAATGCTTTGTCGTGTTTGACCATTGTTTTGTGTACCAAAAGGTACCAAACCATTTCCAGAAAGACGACTTTGGCGATTTTGATTTCTTTTCTTTCTAAAGTGATTGCCGACGTTGTGAGTTTTTCGGAGTGTTTTTATTTAGAACATTGACATAAACGTTATTGTAATGACTGAAAAGTGGATTAGACCAGTGCTTTTCAACCGGTGTGCTAGGGCACCCTTGTGGGTGGTTAAAGGGTGCCACGAGGCAGAGTACATCTTCACAAAAAATCCCGCAAAAGTGCATGTCATCGTCCTTCAACAGAAATCACGTGTAGCAACGAGGTTCGTTTGCTGGGGCTGATAATCATGTTGCTCGATCTCTGGTAAAGGTCTGTTTAGGGTAAAATTGGCTAGGAATAGGATGGTAGTCTGTAGTAATAAACAATTATGTGTGCGGTATACGCAGTGGCATGTGCCTAAGCAGTGGCGTGTACAGACTAGGGTGGGCCCCAGGCGGGAGGGGGGAGGACATTAATTACAGTGCAGCCAAGAGGGGGGATCTAGGGGGAACCCCCAAAAGTTAAGAATCTTTTTGAAAATCCACATTAAAATTATGCAAAATGCTTAACTTTGGACCCAATTCAGCAATGGTTTTAAGATTTTTTTCTTTTAAATTTGGTTGCATTTTATGCTAGTGGGCCCCTGGCACCTGCCAGTCTGACACCATGGTGTACACGCCACTGTGCCTAAGAAAATTAATTCTTAGTTTAGCACCTCCTCCCGTGACATTTTTTTTTGGGCCGCGTGGAAAAATTTCAGTAAATTATGTAGTGTTTGGTACTCAGTCATCAAAATTTAAAAAGTGCCTTCCTTGCCGGTGTTCTGAAAAGATCAGGACGATAAGCTGAAAATAATTTTCTTCGGCCTTATCTTTTCGAAAGTCTAATACGTTTTGCACCTACTGTCGTAGTTTTTAACGCAATTTGGAGTGGGATAGTGTTGGACGTCGCTCGCATGCTACTCAACACGTGACGTTTGCTATAGTGACGCAGCCTCAACCACACGGTGAACCTTAGGTACCACCACTCAACACCACAATTAATGTCTAAATTAGTACCCCAGCACAGGACCCTGCCAAACTGTAGGAAGGGCATTTTGGAGGGAGTGCGATCGTCCATCTCCCAAAATGAGTAACATGGGCGCCACATACTCTTTATAAAGCGAAAAAATGCTACTTTATTGATTATCGTTAATTATTATACACGAACAAGGTTGTAAACTGTAAAACAAAGTGTAAATACCTAAAAAAAAACAAACAAAGAAGCGTACGGTGCTGAATTTTTTTTGTGGGGGTGGGAGGGGGGGGCCAATGGGCATAATTACGCTTCTCTTCCCCCGCAGCAAATTGGTTAGGATCGATTAGTTGCTTTATGTTAAACTTCGTTCGGCGGCAGGGTAGTATTTGAAGGTGGATTAAGTGGGGACTATACTATTAACAACCGAACCAAAGGTAATTAAAAGGACATTCCCTCTCCGTATTTTCACGCATCCTGCGTCTACATCCCTTTTGCAACAATTGTGTACATTTGAGTGACTAGCAAAACTTCTTTAACGTGGGAAAACGTTTGCAACATTTACATATGTTTGAAATAATGTTGCAAACTGAGTCATGGAAAGCCGACATATACATTTAAATTTGGGGTGGCAGTCGAATTAACGCACGTTCTAATAACCGCATTTATTTATGGTAGGCAAACAAAACCGTGTAATTCTGCTTCTTGTGTCAAAAATATCTTCAGTCCTACAAATTTTATTTTGAAGGGCACACCTCTTTAAATGTCTGGCGTAACGTCAAGCGTTTGCTTATCTCGTTATTAATAACTGTTGTCACTTTGTCTCGCTACACAGTTAGCGATGTGGTTTCCTCTAGCGACCGTGAAAGTAATAATTTGTCGATAAGAGTTGAGGCTGACCTTTTACTCGGGTTACACAACGCGTGCGTACGTGCGTGGAACTTGGCGCTCTCCCGCGCCACGATTATCGAACAGAACAGACTCCAAAGTTGCAACGCTTTTCTCCGCTTTCACGTTTTCCGACGCGTGAACAGCTTGAGTCAGACAGAAATCAGGGGAATTTTCCGCTGTCGGGAGTACCGTGGCTCCGAGATAGGGTATTTACTGGCCGTGCCAAATGTTTACAGCAGCTGTTATTGAGTTTCGGGGCAGTTCGCGACTCTGCCACAAGGCGCTGCTCCTACCGCTAGTTAACATGAAAATTGAGCCTACTAGGAAGCAGTAGACAGTGGTTGCGTAGCTGCTACGAATTGTTGTTTGTCTAAATTATAAGAATGCCCTTACAGAACAACGTTGCCTTGTTTGTTCCTTTTTTTTTTAACCTGCTGTATGTAACAGTGGTATTTTTGCAGAATTCGTTGAATTGTTGACGTGCTCCGGAGAGTGGCTATTTGTGCAAGGGGTTACCGACTTAAGGCCTAACCAAACTTGCTGCTCGAGGCTGCATCATGACACGGGTTGGTGTAAAAAAGACGTCAAAATCGATCGATAAACGCTACACCAACTGTATGAATGTAGCAATTTTGACCACGTAGTAACGCAGCGCTTCACACGAAATTTTCTTCTGCCTGGTTGGGCTTTACCCATAACACTGGTTATTAGTACGTAATTCACTCTCTCAATGCGCACAGACGGTATGTCAACTGCCTGTGACTAGCTGACTACTAATAAAAATAAATGAATTATGCCGCCGGTGAAGAACATTTGTAGACGCACACCTCTTATGAAACTATTACTACGAAAAATATTAAATTGTGTTTGTTTATGCCTTCTCACTGCAGTTTCATTTACCTCTATTAAATTATGCACTTGACGCAAGGATTTCTAATTTGTGGCGTTATAATTTGTAGATAACCAAGTCTGATAAATGAGAGGAATGCCTCATTTTTTTTTGGGGGGGGGGGGGTAGGAAGCCATGAACCTAGCTCTCTAATGCTCGCTCAACCAGTTCTTCAGGCAACGAAAAATAAATCCTTGGTTCTCCGAAGTACCGGCACCAATAATCCCTTTTTATTGTTCAATACATTGAACATTAAAAAAAAAATAGTAGCGCCCGCATTTAATCACGAAATCTTTCACGTTTTTTACTTGGCTTCTGAACACTGGTACTGTTTTGTTCCTAGGAAACGCAGGTACTGTAGGAAGACTATTGAAAAACAATTCTGGTTTGGATCTTTGGTGGAGACGCATGAAGTAAGGCCAAACTTCGCGAGAGAGGGTATGGTTATGCCATTTTTCAAGCATTGGACTCGATTTTTTTAAGGATTTAACAACAGCACTATACAGGGTGTTGTGACCTAGCTTGATAGCTAAAGTACTAATGAACGATATGTTAAGAGACCCGGGCGATGTGATGAGGCCAAGAGGGGCCATTGATTGGACAAGAAATGGATGACCCTGCCAAATGTTATCAAGGTTATTCAACTGCTAACTTCTTAAAATGCATCACACACCATGAGTATAAATTAGGAATATTTAGGGAACAAAGACACATTATCAATGCAAAAAAAAAATAAAAATAAAAATAAACAGAACAAAAATCGGACCAGATTTGCAGGACCTATGACGTACATAAAATAGCTACTTTCGACCCCTGAAAGTAGGCGATGCTTCCCTGCATGACGGAGTATTTGAGTGGAATGCCATTCAGGGGTCGAAAGTAGCCATTTTATGTACGTCATAGGTCCTGCAAATCTGGTTCGATTTTTGTTCTGTTTATTTTTTTATTTATTTTCTTTGCATTGATAATGTGTCTTTGTTCCCTAAATATTCCTAATTTATACTCATGGTGTGTGATGCATATTTAAGAAATTAGCAGTTGAATTACCCTGCTAACATTTGGCAAGTTCACCCCTTCTTGTCCAATCAATGACCTCTCTTGGCCTCATCACATCACCAGGGTCTCATAACATATCGTTCAGTAGTACTTTAGCTATCTAGCAGGGTAACAACTTAACTGATCACCATGTAGAGCAACGACAATAACGCCATATTGGCTGTTACTGGAGCCGGCCGTTGAGCTAACTGCAAGGGGCACTAGACTAAAATGAGGTTTAAAAAAGTGGCGTCTTAATAGTCAAGTGGATTTCTTAGGCCTAAAAAAACATGGTTCTAGTTGCCTTGAAAAGTTGCTTTTTTATAGCATTCTCCTTCTCAAAATGCTGTTCAGTCTAGAGAAATTAAATCGAAGATATCCTTCCGGTTCGCTACCTACTGCGCATCTTACTGCGCAGCCTCCATCATATAAATGCTGAAGCGGAGCGGTAAGCTCACCTTTTATTCTCTACGCCACCACGCTGTTCACTTCACCCCTGGCTGCGTCGTATCTGCTGCGTCCTATCCTATCCTCGGTTACTCCGTCCTCATGCCTCGCGCTAAAGGGACACCGGGGGATGGTTCCTCGTCCCGCACTCCTCGATCCGCATCCCATGCGGTCCCTCCAGTCGCGGATAATGTGGAAATTCTTGAACTCACGGCAGACCAAGACTTGTTAGAACAGCCGCGTCCGCCGCCCAATTCTCTCCTTTTCGAGCCGTCCGCTCCGATGTCTTGTGACACTGCAGCTACGTCCCCGATCCCCTGCAGTCAACCTCCTCCGACACGGGACTTGCGTTCCCTTGCAGATAAATTCTCTCGTACCAAAGAACGCTACGCTTGTCCAGGGGTCCTTGAATGTGATCGCGGATTCTCTGTCCCATCGCAATCCGCCTACCAGCGAATGGACACTTCATTCAACCATCTGCTCCATCCTATTTCACCTCTGGGATCGCCCAATCATTGACCTCTTCGCCACGAGGTGCAATGCCTGACTTCCTCTGTTCGTCAGCCCTTTCCACGGACCCGCACGCCTGGGCAGTGGATGCGTTAACACTGAATTGGGATCATCTCTATGCATACGTATTCCATCCACCTCGCCTCCTATCTCTCGTGCTTCGCAAAATCGCCAGCTCACAAGGACGATATCTGCTAATCGCACCGAATTGGCCGATAGCAGCCTGGTTTCCACTGCTCCTCAGCCTCCTCATCGACTCTCCTCAATGCCTACCGTATCGTCCGGAACTCCTGTCCCAACACAGAGGATCGATCCTCCACCCGAACCACCGAGCACTTCGACTTCACGGGTGGCTACTATCATCCAGCTCCTTCGAGCGTCTGGCATTCTTGAGGACGAGGCCACTCACATTGCATCACGAGCTGTACGATCCTCTACCAACAAGATTTACGACAGCCACTGGAAACGATGGCTTCATTGGTGTATCTCAGAACAAGTTGATCCAATCTGTCCCCCTATGCACGACCTCCTTCGATTCCTCACGTCTTTATTCAAAAGTGGACTAAGGGGCTCCACCTTCCTAGTTTACCGATCTGCCCTTAATGCTGTCTTTAAAGCAGATGGCAACACAGACCTTCTTACCGATTATAGAATCTCATCCTTAATCCATTCTTTCCATTTAGATCGTCCTCGCATTTCAAGACAATTCCCGGACTGGGATCTATCCATCGTCCTCACGCCCCTCATGGCCTCACCCTATGAACCTCTGCACTTGGCTAAACTCAGCCACCTTACAAGAAAAACAGTGTTCCTCGTAGCCCTTGCAGTTTGCCTTCGCTGCAGTGAATTACAAGCCCTTTCAGCCACAGAAAAAGACTGCTGCTTTTTACCGGATTACTCTGTTGTAACTTTAACTCCGCGGGCATCGTTCCGGGCCAAGACTTAAAAGCCTGATGAACGAACTCATCCCTTCATCATTTCGTCCTTATCCTCTATCCTAGGGGACGAAGAGGAACGATCCCTTTGTCCTGTCCGCGCAGTCCGATTCTACCTTCGAGCATCTAAACCTGTAAGCAGAGGACGCTCCCAATTGATCCTCCCTTTTACTAATAAAGTTGGCACCACTTCTACCCGCATGATTGCCACTTGGCTAAAGAGTGTCATTGTCCAAGCTTACGAAGCACTTGACATAAACTGTGTCTCTGAAGGGCTCACTACAGCAACATCCCCATTACCGAAATAATGGAAGCTGCCTCCTGGAGACATCCTACAGTCTTCACGTCACATTATCTTCGCGATATGTCCCATCAGTCTGAGGGACTTTACCGGATCGGGCCATTTGTTGCTGCCCGCCGTATACTTTAACCCCTTTTACACACTGAATTTTCTGTGAAGGCAACCGGTCGCTACCTGAGGGAACTTGAGCCAAATGGCACCTTGACAAAGTCTATGGGATTGCTATAAAAAAGGTAATGGATATTTCAAGGCAACTAGAAACTCTAAAATACCAGTGTTACCTGGTTGATTTTGGTTTCTATTGCCTGTTGAAAATATACATTACCTTGGTCCCGCCCTCCTCCCCTCTTGTCGCCATTTTGGGCACAATAGAGGTCCGAAAAGGTGAGCTTACCGCTCCGCCTCGGCTTTTATATGAAGGAGGCTGCGCAGTAAGATGCGCAGTAGGTAGCGAACCGGAAGGACATCTTCGATTTAATTTCTCTAGATTGAACAACATTTTGAGAAGGAGAATGCTATAAAAGAGGTAATTTATATTTTCAACAGGCAATAGAAACCAAAATCAACCAGGTAACTACTGGTATTTTGGATTTTTTGTCCATTCCCTTATGCTGTGAAGCGTATACTTAGGTTGTACAAAAGAAAATAAAAAGATTCTACTTGCTGAAAATTACAGGAGCTGGCAAAGAAATAAAAAAAAAGAGCAGTGTTAGTTCCAAGAAACCGCTGTCACAGCGTTGGATTAACAAACTATGGTAATGTATTTACCTCCGTATTATCCAGTGTCCCTTGCAGATAGCTCAACGACTGGCTCGATATACATACTCCACAGTGAAAAAGGCGTCACTGCTCTATGAGCATTTAAAAAAAATAAAAAATAAATAAAGAAACGTGTTATTACATTTAAAAGGAATATAAATTGCCAAAAAAAATTGGCACACCATATTAGATTCTGGATATTTATAAGAATAAAACAAAAAAAAGCAATCCATCTACGCATCAAATTTTCGTTTTATACTCACTTTATGTCTATATACACCTATGAGAACCCAGGTATTTATTTTTCGCATCCGTATGTTTGCATGTTGCATTGTTTGTGTATGTGACTCAGTAATAAATTTCTGTAACTGTCTCGGCAGTTGTTAACAACGAGGCTTTAGTTCTTTATAACAAGAAAAATCGGTGTTTCGATTCCATAGCTGATTACGTCATCAAAAACGTCATTCAGCTTTCAGAACTGTTTTGTGTTAGAGCAATCATAGCGAAACCTTCACCAACTTAATTCATAAATAAATAGACCTAAATCGCTGGAAAACATTTATGCCAGTGGAGGATGTGGCCATAGAGATTAAGGCGTATGCAAGTGATCTGGGGGTGAACTGGATAGCCGGTTCGAATCTGGGACATGGCGCTCCGACGAAACGTAAGTGCATAAAGGTGGCTTACTGAACTACGTTATTTCTAGTGTATAATTTTCGCTGTTGGCTAATTTCCAATTTTCCTCAACTTAATTCATGGCGGCCCAACCCCCCCCCCCTCCCTCCAGTAGCTGAGGAGTCTCTCCCACAATAAAAAAAAAATTCCCCTAGCAAGAATATGTTTAATTATTTTTTTCTTACTGGACGGAGGAGGGGATGCTACTCCCACTCGTCCAGTAAAAAAATAATAATTGATATTTAATTATTATTTAAATATTAAAATTAAATAAAGAGACAAAATCAAAACATTTAAAAATATTTATAATTAAAAACTAACATAAATTTAAACGATTCATTTTATACTCTGTAAGAAGACAGTGTATTATTAAAAAAAAATTAAAAATAAAAACGCTTGCATATTTGCTAACTAAAGAAAAATACGTTTGTTAAAAATCGTTCAGCTCAACCATGGTCCGTCGATCCTATCTACCCATGCCGAAGGAAATAGGATCAACTGACCGTGGCCCGACTATCCAACCGTCAATGGTTGTCTTCTGCATCTCCAGCTTCTACTCTTTGCTAAGCCTAGCAGAATGATGATTCGATTGGAATGGACTTCTCATTCTCAGCTGCTCATGAATAAATTCCAGTGGGAAGGGGGGGGGGGAAGAGAATTTGGTTTTCAGGCTTTTCAACATGTTGTTTTATTTTATTATATTTCATTCAACTATTGATTAATAATAATATAAAATAAAATCAGATGAAATAAAATGATGAAAGTTTTATGAAAATTTCATCATTTTATTACATCCTATTTTATTATCCAGGCGGGAATTTTTTTGTGGTCGTTTCATCACGAAACGACCTAAACAAATAATCCCTCCCTTCCTTCCTGGATTGGAATTGAGGAGTTGCCCCCTCATCACTGTACTCCACCCCTTTCAGCACCCCTGAAAGTTGGGTACATTACGGTAAAACGCTCTTGATGTAACAGGTTTTTCACACTTGGCTAGGCCTGTAAGCAGCCAGTCCCGGTGGCGACGGAAGTCATGGCCAGGTTTACGTAAGCGCGAAGCTGTTATAGAGGGGGTGTGTCTGGCTCTGGCTTGTTATGCACTTATACACCAAACAGCTTTCCGTGTGTGAGTCTGTCTGTCTGTCAAGGTTAGCCGGATGATTGTAGTCGTACATTGCCAAGCGCAGATGTTTTTCTCAGTATTACTAGAAAGGTTAACGTTCCGCTTCCCGTTAATGGTACAAACTGGTTGTAAGGGGATCGTTGTAATGTCTGGCTGGCGCGTTTGTTACTGTAGGTAGTCATGGACTGACTTATAATTCTATCGCTCTATCACGGACAGCTTCATGGTGTAGGCTATTAGTCAGTCAGTAGGTTGCTTGCTACACACATCGTTGAAATGATTAATGTCTTGGTAAAATCACATCTAGTGCAAAATATTGGGGACTGGTTGTTTACCTATGGGCTTTAAAATATTTTTTTCTTCCAATTATTTCATTCAGTCTTTTATCTGAAGCCTACTAATTAATGGAGGGTAAACTCGGAAGACAACCACCCTCCATCGTGGCAGGAACTCAAGATAGATCCCACATTCGCCGAAATAAAAGAGTTACGGGTGCCCTCCCCACGTTCTACACCGCCTCCCTTCTTTCCCGCCAATCTACACAATGCCGCGTGAGAAACAGTCTTCTGCAATCCGATAATGGAAGCTACCGGCGGGTATTCTGCAATTGACTAAAGAAACCACCCCACGTGTGCATGAAGACGGGTAAGACCCGGTGTCGGGGGGATGGGGAGGATGGTGGGGGAGGGAGGTAACAAAAAAAACTAAAAAAAGACAATTTAAAGATGAAAAAAAGAAGAAAAGTTTAAAATGGGAAAATGAGCTGCGCACAACATGAATGTTGTTTCATGATGACATTGACATTATTATTATTTTTGATATCGGTATCGTGACCTGGAGCCGAAGGGGTAATTCGTCCCCGAACACAGTGTGGCTACGGTCCGAAAGCCTGTGCTTGAATGAAGGGCCAGCCCACTAGCTCAGGCTAAAAATTACTCCAAAGAGGGCGTTCACACAGGCCCTCCCGGGCTTACCGGGGGGGGGGGGGGGGGCGTCGGACGAACGTCTAACTGGAAAATCGTCTAATGGGATAATTGTCATGGGATAATTGTCATATAATTAAAAAATCTGGAAAATCGTCTAAACGGAATATTGTACAATGGAAAATCATCTAAACGGAATATCGTGAAAAGGATAATCGTATAACGGATAAACGTCTAACCGGAACTGCGTTTTCTGATGTTATATGTATAGCCGCAGCGAGTGCGGCATCACGAGCGAGGCACGGACATTAGAGGATTTTCCATTATACGAATTTCCTGTTAGACGATTTTCCATTTTACGAATTTTCTGTTAGACGACTTTCCGTTATACTGAAATACGGTATACGTTCTTCCAATTATGCGATTTTCCAATTAGACGATTATCCCTCGCCCCTACCAGGGGCCCCTGCTGGCAGGAATGAAGACACGGATTCAAACTAAACAAAAAGTCCCGAAAAAAGCGGCACACACACACACACAAAAAAAACCTCAAGATTTACCAATAGCCCTAATCGTACTTGTGCCCCAGAAAGGTGTGAATGAGCCCACAGAAAATTTGGTGGCTTAGCTCATCAGACCTGTGGGCGATGCTGGCTGAGTTTTGGGACGGATGCCCAGGGACCTCGAGCAAGGTGAGCAGCAGCACCTCAGTGGTCAGCGTCCTCGTCTCCAAGCCAAGGAAATGCCGATTCGAATGCCGGGGTTTTTTTTTTTTCACCAAGCAGAGTACAGACTTTCGCCAGGAAACGACGAGTTTCGTAATGTTGTTTTGTTGTTTTCGTTGGGAAATGAAGTTGTTTTGTCGCTTTTATTTTTTCGCATTGTTATTATAGGTCTGGTCAGGTTATGTCACTTGCCTGGATCAAATTTCATTAGGCAGGGTATGAAGAGGTTCACCAACAAAATGCTTTCGTAACTTTGTTTTCTACGACTTTTTTTCCCTTCAGTTTCTTCACGGGTTTTTCCCCACGTCTTTCATTTTTTTCCCCAAGAGGCTGTCGTGTTCTTGTTTTTTCCCCCCCCCCCCCCCCGCGGCCTTGTTTTCCTAGAACCTTTACCGGTTTACCCCAAATGACGGAAAACCTGTCTAAAACTCCATTTTACTTCCTTTCTTACTTGGGAAAATTATGTTGGCAACTGTTTTGGGGTTTGTTTTTGTGTTTGGAAAATTTAAAAATGACTAATGGATATATCAATTCGTTAGTCGTTTCTCGGTTAAGAAGCTAAATTATTCGTCTTCCTAGATCGGGGTGATGAGGGCAAAAAGGTGAGAGTAATCTTGTTTTGGTGAATGAAGGGATTAATTAATGGACATTTTTTTATTTTTAATACAAATATTTTTATTCGTGATGTTTCATGTTGATATTCGTGTTTTGTAGGGTTAATTGTTGGCTCTTCTGCGGCTAGATAAGATTAGAAATGTGGTGTGAAGCCGAGGCTTATTCAGCACCCACTTACCAACGAACCCAAAGCAAGTCAATGCTTTCAAATCTCAAGTCTTATAGTTGTTGACAGAGACCCGATACAATGTGCTCCGGAAGAGAATTCCAAGGGCAGACAATCCATTCAGTTCCTGCAATTTAAAGCTGTTGCCACGATTGCTGTTCAAATTGGGAATAAAAAAATAGGCGGTATGATGTCAAAAATTCTCGACGAATAAGTTAGAATAAGATCATCCTATCAAATTTGTAACGAATCAAGAGAATGTTAAGCTGTTTAAGCCGTTCTTTATATAAGAAGGTGTCGAATAGCTGAACACCACTTCATCAACTTCCGTTGGCAGTTTTCAAGTTTGCCAAAATGTGCAGCATAAAAAGGCACAAACAACGTTACCTTGATTATTCAGCTCGTCTTGTGTTGTTTCGTGTAGTATACACACGTTAAGTAAAGTCACCCAGACACTGGCCGAGCAACAACTCCTAATTGTCGAATCCCTTACACTGCAAAAACATATATTAAGATTGTAAATCTAATAATAAAATAATCCGCTTGCTAAATATTGCAGCAGCTGCCAATAAATGAAAAAATCGCGCATTTTTAGAGGTAAGAAACCCGGTCTCACAGCACTGACTTGATTAAAAGCCGCCATTGTTTTTTTGTTTTTTTTTTCACCTCCAGTTCCTATTGCAGCTAGAAGTGACTGGCTCCAGATGCGAGGTCCATAGTGAATGTGGCGCTGCATTTTGCTCTATAAAGAATTAAAAAAAAGCCGATTTTAATGATAACTGAACTGGCAGATCCGTTGGTGTATAGATCAGTGACAATAACGTCATATTATTATACGTAACTGTATGCCATTAACTGGGTTAGCTGCAAGGGGCACTGGAGGGGAAAAAAGAAAGGCGTCTTACTGAAGCCAATGCTGTTAGAGCGGTTTTCTTAGGCCTAAATCGCACGATGTTTGTCGATTTGTTGGCAGTTGCTGAAATTTTTAGCAAGTGGAATCGTTTCTTTTCCGATTACAACCTCGCAGCATAAGGGATTGGAGAAAACGACCGCTTTTTAAGCCTAAGAAAACTGCTCTCAAAGCATTGGCTTAACTAAAAATGCCGTTGTTTTTACCTCCATTTTAATCAAGTGCCCCTTGTAGCTATCTCTCCAGATGCTAGCTCGTAGCCAATATGGCGTTATTGTCGTTGCATCTACACAGATCTAAGAATACTGATCCTGGAACGAATCTAGAATCCTTTCCAAAATGGGACGAGAAAAAGAAGGGAGGAAGGAACTAAAACCTGGAGCCTGCCGCCGTATCGAGGCCTAGTGTGGAATAGAAGGGGTTTGGAAGGTTTGGTGGTGGGTTTTCTCATCGCAAGACCGTGGTGTTGGCTGTGAGAGTAAAACGAGGCCCAAGGCAGACGTTTGGGGTTCAGTGTAAAAGGGGTATAGGCAGAAACGCCATAAGGAGGAGTCCTCAAGATTATTCGTACTTTTGTGGAAAACGCGCGAGTTTAAAATTACGCCATGTCGATTTTTACCTAAAAAAAAAGGTCTGGAAAATACCACATGTGCTACGAGTCCAAGCACGAGTTAATTCGTAAGGAGTAACTTTTAAACGACCATAAGGCAAG
>JAHWFP010057533.1:50344-82534 GCA_023313725.1 Lithobius niger
TTTCCTAGTGTCATCCAATTATTTTTTCTAAAAACCCGTAACCGTCCTAATGTTGCAAACTGCGAATCAATCACACCCGGGGGGGGGGGGGGAGTTATTTGATGCGCCATTTCTTTGCAACATTGGGACTTGCTCTTTCACGTGTTTGTCGCGGAAGGCGTGTGTATTGATTCGCACTTTGCAACATTGGGACGGTTACGGGTTTTTAGAAAAAATAATTGGATGACACTAGGAAAAACGTAAAAATCTAAGCAAAGAAAATCGTTTGCTTCGCTCACTCAATCAGCGCGCATCCCCTGACTCGGACTCCATTCCATGCACATAAATATTTCTACCGTAAATAAAAGAAATACGCCTTTGTACAGCAAAGTCCCAACCTTTAGCCCACCGGCTATTTTTTTTTTACTGGGATAGATAAAAAGTAACTAGCGTTTTCCATGTTTAACAGTTTCACTACTCGTTTAATTTTAATCGTCCACAACGGCAGAACCTTTAGCCAGCGGTTTAACATTAACAGTTGCTTTTACCGGAAGCATTTTTTCATCCATTAAAAGTTACGTTTTCTGTTTAATGCCGACAATCATCCAGTTGGGGGATCATCCAATACTAGAAGAGCTTGTTTTAAGTCCTTATGTTAATTAGTCCATATGATTTGATCCCTGCAGCTGCTTGTACATTCGTGTCCATGACAACTCGATTTTAATAATAAAGTGGTGGAATATATTTCCTATATAGGGTACAAGGGACGATTGGTCAAACGCCAATTTGCATAAAATCAAAGATGTGCTATCCTTTTTCTCTATCTTCCTCATCGAACCCACTTTTTAATTTCACCGTTTCGCTTACATCATCGTGTAAAATATCAATTACGCATCCATTTTCTAAAAACACAGCCTCAGCTGGTTTTACGGTTTTTTTTTTCCAGACCCAAATTAACATAGACACAAAACTCAACCCGGGAATTTCCGTTGACAGGAAAAATAACGTCATTGAACTAGTTGCTCCGTTGGTGGCTCAAGTTCCTCTTGTTGCTGGCAGTCAAGGTTATTTTTCTTTTTTCTTTGTTGTTGTCAGTATTATAATTACGGGTTTCCGTACTTTATTGCTAGCGTCCGTGTACATATTCCTATACAGCATGTTGCAACCGGGTTTACCAACACAATTTAATAACATCTAGCCTGTCACAATAGCATACTGAAGAAAGCCGTATTGTATTACCCGAAAGCAAAGTTTTCTGCCCATGGGCGTATAGGCGGGGCGAGAAAGCGAGCAAGGTATATTATTTAGCTCTGATATCCGTTTTTTTTTTTTTTTTGCCATTCTGGTTTAATTGTGCAGTTTGTGTGATTTTGATAATTTGATGAAATATCGCGAATGTTTATTTGTATTGGATGGTCATGGGGGATGAATATAGAGCATATTTCAGCCTAAACGCCTGAAAAGAATTGTCTGGTAGGTGACTAGAAATATTTATTTATTTATTTTTAAAATAAATTATTAAAATATGTTAAAACTCTACTCCCCGCAATGGTGACGCTGCCACCATATTGCGAGATGAGAGCGCAACAAGAAATCTTGATTTCGACCAGAACTTTAGTAAACGGAAATTAGCTCTGGCTGGACAATTGTTTGGTTGCGGCTGCTCATGTTATATGTTTAGCCGCAGCGCTAGTGACGCACATAATTTGGAAAAAAAAAAATTACCATCATTTACGAGAAGAGCGACCGTGATTTACCCTAATTTTCAAATTTTACGGGGGAAAAAAACGAAAACAAATATTTTTTTGGAAAATTATGATCACGAAAATTACTTGCCACGCCTGCACTACCGCACTTCTGTGGATAAACATTATAACATCAGAAACTGCAACCAAAAGCTAGTCTGGCCAGAGAAAATTTCCGTTTACTGATGTACTGCTCGAAATCAGGTTTTCTTGTTTCTCTCTCATCTCGTAGTATGGCGGCTGCGTCACCATTGCTGTGAGTATCGTTTTAATATGTTTTAATAGTTTATTTTAAAAAAATAAATAAACGATTGCGTACTTTTTCGTTCTGATTTTCTAAAGTTTAACGACGAAAGGATTCGACAGGTAGAAGTATTAAGTAGATAGCGTGAAAAGTAACTCTTCTGTATTAATTACCCAGTTTGGTAACTATACACAGACCAACCTGTTAAGAGACGTCATTCGAAAAGTGTAACGAACAGAACTTTGGAAACTGTTGTCTCTACCAACGTAACGCAGTGAGGTGACTGCTCCAAATCTCCATGATTGCTGTGATTAAAGGTACATTCCTCCCAGCGCCATTTTTGTCGATCCTCCACATCAAGTACGGCCCCAAAGGTCTATTTACTTACTGGTAGTCTTTCCCTTGCTAAAACTCCGGCGTCTACGAGATCTTTTGTTGAATATTGGGGAACTATATTTACTGTATCCTGCACGTATAGGATCCTGTGCGCACTTACAATAACCTTGAAGTTTCATCTGTGTGTGCGCATGTACTAATTTTAATCGTTTGCTAATAATTACTGTGAGATCAAAAATCTGAAAGACTGAATGAAAATTAATTATGCCAATAGATCGCCGAAGAAAAATTATAATATACTAGCCTAAAAAATATAAATTGTGATGTTAAAAAACGAAAATCATTCCGGTTTGTGACGACACAATCTTTAACTTGATGCTGTCTCGTATACTATTCCCAAAGCCAACTGAGATAGTTGCTGCGTTCCTCGCAGCTACTATTTCAGTTGACCTTTGCGATTGGTAACATGCGTGGAGGCGATTTGCGCGTGGCTGTTATAAACCAGGCGGAATGTGCATTTAAGTCTGTTTTTCAGGGCCTCCAGCGTTGTGATTTTAAGGTGGATGAGTTGACTCGATGCATGGACCGCTTTAAAACCATAAAAATTGAAGAATTTTCTTATAGCGTGATAATTGTACTCGTCTAAAATGATAATATTGTTATAAATCACCATCGGATTCGCAGAAAGATCAAAGGGAAAATATAATGGAATAAATGTGAAACAAGCCGGGCAAAAGAGAGAATGGGTTAACTGGGAATGAATAAAATAAACAAAAACATTATTGTAAAGTTGGAAATAATGGTTCTTAATTCTAATAATAAACGGGTGGTTACTGATCGTCGAAGTTTTCAGACATTAGTTCATCGAAAATTAATGTTGTTTGCTTTATTTAGGCAACGTTATATGTTGAGGGCATGCACGTTTCCAACTAATACTGTTAACGATAATAAAGAGAACGCGTCGTATATTTAATATGTATGTAATGCAAGGAAACTTTAGAAAATTAAGTTGTTACAGTCACACTTTGTTCTGAAGTGGAAGAATTGTGTCGCCCCGCTGATAGCACACAGAAAATGCAATTCTTGTATACAGGGAAAGCGAGGTCAGAATAAGATTAGGCGGTGGAGATGTGTTGTTCTGGCTTACTCTGTTGTAGGAGGGGAAAGCCATTCAATTTTTACAACTTTTTCGAAAACTTTTCAAGTCTTTCAAAGTTCCATTCTCTGAAGGTGACGACTTGTTTACAAGCACGTCCCTCCCTTCCTAAAGAAAGGAAATACTTCAATTGCCATCTTTATCTGCTTCTGAGGTTACCTCGTGACGAAGAGGGATGGTTTTTCCAGGACTTTCGTGGAATCTTTTACGTGCTACAGTCGACATGAGCACGAGTGCATGCTGACTCAAATAAATAATATTTGATCGTCGCCTTTAATCACTACAAGATAACACGTAACCGTAAAAACAAAAGGATTTCGTTAACGACACAAATTAGCTCCATGTAAAATAATCCGTGTTGCATGGATGAATAAGCCTACTCTCGAACCCCGTTTTCCGTTAGCTACGACTTACGAAATTAAAATTAGGCCGAAAATTACGTTGCCATGGCAACATTAAGTCTCCATACCGTGTTGCATAAATTAATAGGCCTACTGTCGTACCCAATAATTTCTTCGTTAGCTGCTACTTACGAAATTAAAACGGCAGATAAAAATTAGGCCTAAAAGCTAACTTTTTTTTACCGGCAATTGTGAATGTTAGTTACCGCTTTTAGATCATATAACTGGATCCGAAGTGAGGTGGAAGGCTGAGCTAAGCTCTGTTTATGACTCCAATGCAGTCATTGTATCCACATCACGAAGTGACCAACTGCCTCTATTTAAACCAGATTTTGTAAATTGATAGCGTTACACCCAAACGTGGTTTTAGCAAAGAAAATATTAAATCGGACATGCTCAGGAATAATCAAGGTTACAAAATGCACAGGTGGTTTGAGCTGCTCACCTGTTTGATCATCAGTTGTGTCTGCAGCGCGAAAATCTGCCGCATCGTATATATAGTAAATATCAAGATGGATGGAATGCAAGCTCAAATTTCTGCCAGCATTAATTCTCACTGGACTCCAAATTTGATGCTTTCCAACAAAATGTATTTAAGTTTGAGGGTGTTTAGTTTGCTGAAAAGCCAAAGTACCTTCTGAGCCTATAACAGATTTGAGACCAGTTGAGTGACAGCCTCCCCATTCCGTTTTTAACTAGAGTTTTTGCCCTATACCCCAGATATTTTTGAAACTCAAGTGCATCTTGGCTAATCACGGTATCCTTGTGATTTCCAGACCACAACAGACCATTGCCACCAGTGTCTGTTTCCTTACCCATCCACTTTGGATCAACAGACAGGTACATCAGGCAGTACAACACGCAACCCACATGCCACAATATGGCTACATCAATTTACAACCCAAATCTTGACATATGCAAGAAAGTAGTATATATTTCATAAATTGCAAAGGCTGCACATATATTTAAGTAAGTCAATGTCGTAGATTGCTGGGACTGAGGAAACAGTACCATACTGGGGCAATAGTCAAATCAAACCAACTTTATGCATGCAGTGTCGAAGCATTCAGATGTCACACGGATAAAAAGCATCCATACCAACTTTTATGTTTTTTGCACATATTGAACAATTTACACACCATTTTATAACATTTAAAGGATAGACCTTGCTGGTTTCATCTTAGTTTCTTGCCAGTTTCGTGGTGGTTTTTCGCTAGTTTCGTGTTAGTTTCCTTCATGTTGCCTTCATTTATCATTGTTACATCATCCCTTAGTGGTTCGTAATTCCTTAAAGGAACGGGTTGCGAACATAAAAGTTAACGGTATTTAACAAAGAAAAGCCATAAAGCATAAAGTGCACGATGCGTGGTTACATTAGAAAAATTAAACGTCTAGTCCCCAAAATCACAACCAATTTTTAAGAATTTAAGGCATGGTACTAACACTATTTTTATGCTACGCCATTTCCTACGTCGGTTGTTATTTGATATTTATTATGTCTTAACTTTAAGACAAGGTTACATTTTTTCCCCTCGTTTCACTGATTTTATGGACTTTTTCTGGCTGTAGCTTTACATTCTGCTCTCTAACCGTTTTATTTTTTCGTAAATGTTGGTTTGAGTTTGATTGGAAAGCTGGACAAAGCCGCACGCACTCTGTTTCATAATGTAGTTAGTTCGGTAGTGGTTGGCTGACATTCGAGTTTAGAATAATTACTTGGGATCGTCTGTGTTGGTATCCGCGTCAACTTCCTTTCACGTGCCCCCTCATTCATCATTGTAATACAAAGATAAAAACAGGCAGTCAGCACTCAGATACTTATTTAGTAGTATAAATGCGAAATACACCAGTCGATGTATTTATTAACGATGTCATAATCGTCGTGAGAAAAACTTATAGCAAATGGAACTCGAGTCAGTTCGATTTTGCTTTGGTTAATCTTTGAAATTATTCATAAGTTCACAAACGATGAAGTGGTTGGCGTATAGGAGTAGCCGACCTGAATTTGATTCCGATTAATCGTACCGACGTAGTTTTGTAATCCAGCGTTTGGCAGAGGGAAGGGTAAACCAACGAACATCGTGTCCGATGCCAATATGAAAGACGCATGTTACTTGTAAGTTTAACAAAAAAAAAAGTAGAAAAATAAACATACTGAATTGACAACACAAATACTGAGAGGCAAGAGACCAAGGATTCATCCCATAAGTGCTAAAAGGAGCGTGGTAGTTTCTCATACTGCCCAGGCCGGCACAGACTGGTAGGGACTTTGCCGTGGCACCCATTCAAAAACTTAGTTGGGAGTTATTTACAGCGATTTATGTCCGTTCTCCTTCGTTGAGCCTTATGAGTGCTTATTGATTTGAATTCTCCTCCATTGCCTGTGACAGAATAATTGGTCGAATCCTGCTCACGGTTGTGACCTTAATAACGGGTTCAGTGAGTTATCTTTGTGCCAGTGGATAAGTGAGTATATTGGTAAAAGCGGTATGGCAGTGATTTGGTGCTGGTTTTCACTGATGGCTTAATTCCAATGTACCTAACATTATTCTTTTATGTACCTAAAAAGCGATTTATCTCTTTTTACTTCTTCAGGAAGCTGGGCAGATTTTTCAATGACATGTCACAGTGGTGGCACCAAGAAAACTGACTGGGGAAAGGGAGGGGGGAGAAGAGGCCGGTCACCATACTTACTTTTGTGGAAACCGTCCGTATTATTCTGCAAACGAGAAACAATACAATTATCACACCCTGCTCTCCCCCCCCCCCACCCCCCAATAACTCACGGCTGCCACTTTTCTTCACTAGCTGGGATTTCTTAAGTTTGAATATTCTACGATTGAGGGATAGCTTTTTTTGGATTTGAACTGCTATATAACAAGCCTTGGATTTGCCTATTTTACCTGCAACGTTTTCTTGTGAGTGGTTCCTTTTCTTGCATTACTGAAGATCTGCCGACTTATTCTCTATTTCGAACTTCGGAAAACTAATACGAAAACCATCATGTTGTTCACTTTAAAAATAACTTAGACATCCGGTCTCGTTTCGCCATCGGCGCAGAAGAAACGCTTTAAAATTTCTAAGAGGCCAATGGGTAAGCACAGAAAAATGTTGGGGGGGGGATGCATTGCCCACCTTTGCCCCCTTGTAGCGTTGCTATGAAACCGCACCAACTGTTGGCTCCCCCCCCCCTCCCCTTCCCATTATACAGAAACCATCCATCGCCTCAGTTGCAGCGTGTTGTTCGAAGAATCGAATTTCGTCGTCGTTTAAGGAAGGATCTCTGTTACGGGAAAATGTCACTCTAATGGCACTTGGTAACTAAAGTTGAATAATTTTTTTTTACATCACTTCTTTTTATACAACCCATCTTTTTTTCTCTTCACGTACCAATTCACTTACGCAGCTTTGAACTCTCACGATAACTGTTTCTGCGAAAAGTAGTAAAAGCTTATTTCTATTACTTCAGTTTTAAGAACCAACTTCTGAAAAACGAAAGATAAAAAAGTCAACGCACTTTTGCTTTAAGTAGGGGGTCAGGGGAAGGGGGGGGCTGTATCTTTTCCTTCTTCTTTTCTTACCGTCCATTAGTTAGAATGTCAGTCGATCTAGAACGATAAAAGCCACGAATTCACAACATGTGCTGGTCCCCCTGTGTACCCTAAGTTGCTTTCACCATTTACACGTATGATTTGCAAGAAAACACGACGAAAAAGGAGCCACCTTAATGCCACCATTTCGTACGAAGCGTATAGGAGGTGACGCCATCGGTGAATAAAATATGGCAGGACGGACGCCACAATCTCCAGAGCGTTTCTCTGAAGCAGCGTGCGCGTTTTGTCAAGTCACTAGGTAGTGCCACTGAAAACCAGAAGACGGTGTAACACATCGAAAATAAAACCAATGTACCGTAACCTCAACTATTCTAAAGGATAGGGACCGGTCATTATTTACAGGGTCCGCACAAGATCACTAAAAAAAATTCAAGCACGCTCAAGGATTTTTTCCAAAACCAATATAATTTTTCAAGGATTTTTCCAAAACTAACAATTTTCTTTCAGGTGTTAATCAATAAACTTGCCAACAACAACTCACTCACAAAAAATTTCATGCTTTTTCGTCCGCGTTATGAAAAGAATAGCCTGTGTTGTTGTTGTTGTTGTGATACATTAGGCTAACTCCGTTGTCTTTTCTCGAATTTCATCGAGCAGGGTAAAGAGTTTCACCATAGATACATTTTTTCCATCAGCTTTTTTCAGCATCTTTTTTTTCCCTAGATACTTTTTAATAGCCTATAGTAAACAACTGATGAAAACGCTGTCGGGAGACAATTTTTTAACTAGAACATTTTACAGCAAAGATGCAATTAAAAAAAAAATATGCAAGTTTGTCTTTATCTTACTTAAAAGCTAATGCATTGTTTTAAAATACATAAACAAAATTAAAATCAAGGACAAAGCTCCTTGTGTAAATCATGGATAAATCTCAGGAGGTAAGAGGGGGGGGAAGGGGGTTATGGATTTTTTGGACCCTCTCAAGTGGGGAGGGGGGGGGGGGGGTCATTCATTTCGGCCGTCGAGAGAGGGATCCCACTAACCAAACAGCAGGAATATTTTTGGACCTCAAAAATGACACTTGCAGCAGTCAAAATTAAAAAAAAAATTCCGTAGCTTCTCCATCCTGTAAGTTTTTTTGTAAGATTTTGACGCTATTTCTAGTGTCATCCGGTGAATAGATCTTTAATACCAAATGTTCTTTCTATACAAATGTTTTTGTACCGTGGGGTATTTCATGTTAATATTAAGAAGAGCATGGGCATACTGCCTCGAATTGCCTTAGTAGTGCCAATATGCGTCTTTGAAATCAAAAGTTATTCTGCCGTCATGAATCGTGAACCTCGGTCCAAAGGTGGTTTTAAAAAAAAACTTTGATTGTTTTCAAGAACATACTTTAAGTCGTGGCTCGTTTTCCAAACAATTGGAAACCCGTCGATGCGAAATGCTATTTTTTAATTACTCCACAGGAAATCATGTACAATTATACTGAAAAGGCATAAGAAAAGCTTACTTTTTGTTTTTTGTGGACGGGGGGGGGGGGGGGGTATCGTTTTTTAGTCTTCTGTACAGCGAAGCTGGGACGACAATTGCAACAACTTTTGTCCTTCCGTCCGTCGTCTTTTTTCAACTCAGAACGGTACCTAATACCTAGAGACAAACTGTGTTCACCATTAGACTCGGGGCTCCCACAACGGGGGGGTCAGGTGGACCCACTGCACCCAGGCCCGGGCTCCCGGGGGCCCGCACGGCTTAAAACTTTTTTCTTTTCTTTTCGCAATTGTGAGTTTCATGACTGCGAGTAATGTTGTACTAGATTCGTGCGTATTGTGAATCTTTTTTTATACTCCCAACAAACAACAACTCCAATCCAACAGCAACGAGTATCGAGCAGGAGCAGGAGCACTGCAATGCAAGCCTGTTGGCCTGTTAGGCGGGGAAGCCTTCAGACGTAACCAGCCTGGATTAATGAATGAACCAACCCGTTATGCACAATTGTGGCCGACGTATATTATAACATAGTGTAACCTTTTTACGATTTCAGTCGGGGAGGGGGGCCCGCTGTTGTAGTTAGTCCCTGGCCCATAACTTCGATGTGGGGGCCTTGATTAGACTCAGGATCCAAAAAAAAAAAAGTAATAAAAAAACCGGAAGTATGATGCGGAAGTAGTCCGGAAGTAAACAGAAAAACGATTGCGACTAGGTAGTCACGGCTCCTCGCCTGTTTTTTATGGTGCTGGGAGGGTGGCGTCATCGAAAATCTGTAGGTGACATTATTAATTTCTCCGCCCATCCACACATATATAATAACCGATCCCTAACATGCCTGATTTAGCTTATCATTATAAAATGAGCGAAGAGTTGTGGCTTGCTAAATACGCGGTTGTGGTTTTGATTGGTGCTAAGTAGTTGTGATGGTTCCGTGACACTCGTTTGGTTTCCATCGAGGTCGAGTAGTGCTGCGCGAGGAAGCGAGAGAATGAACGCGCGCGTTTCGTTCGTTCCAGGATGATTTCTGAGAACTTCAACTGGCTCGTGGCTTCGAAGAATGGTGGACCCCGAAACCCCTGCCACCCTCCCCTTTCCGTCCCCTTTTCCTAATTTACGGTTTCCTCTTCTTTGCATGTGATTATTGCTTCGTTGAAAAGTTGTGATTAAAGTTTAGTTTTTTGCTGTGTGTTTGCAAGATGTTCGATTAAGCAAGGATAAAAAAAAAGAATTGAAAATGGTCTGCGAAATGAATGATTATGGCTTAATTTATTTTTTTCCCTGGCGTAACAAGATCTTGAAGCTGAAGCAGCCTTAATTTTAGTCTTTTTTACATGCAAGAATATTAGCCATGTGTTAACTAAAGAGGAAGTCACTGTAGAACCGATGGTTGCTGATTCGAAACAATTAGTTTTTACTGTTTGTATTGCGAAGGACAACTCTCACTACGATAGGGTATAACACGCTTAAATATCTTTTGCAACACAAATATAGGTTTGAGTGAATGTAGCGATAAAGCAGTGAAGTAATCCCGCGAATTCGAACTGGGAAACCTCAATTCATGGCAGGGATCGAAAGAAATAGCTCCATTAACTGTTGAATTAGCCTCGTAGTGTATTACACCTTGGCCAGACACATGGACATTCCTCTCGTAATAGTCTTACTGCTGAAAAGCGTGATCACAAGCTTTTAGGATGACAACCCATTGGATAGAGGGCGCCACTACAACAACCGTCGTTTGCATGACCACTTGAAAGCGCTGTAGTGATGGAACCAGGGGAGGTCTATTGCGAGCTTATTGCATATTGCTTTACCATTGGCTGCTTCCAGTTTTCGCACATGCGCACAAGTCAAACCAGACAGGAACCAATGACGTCACACGAACGTATTGGCGGGGAAAACAACTTAATGAGCTGGGGAAGGACCAACCTACCTGTATACTATCGTTCCACTTGACCTTGGATGGTTCTATCCCAGCAGGGATCTTGGGTTATACAGTGCTTTGGCAGGGTCGGTATACTACGGAGCAGTGCGAGAAACCGTGCAAAATTTTGCGTGATGCATCGGCGAATCGCAAATACGTCAGACGTCACTGCTCCCATTTCGCATACAATCATAAGCTGTCGTACAAATGCAACAATCAGTGAAGGCGTGATAACAATGATGGCTCGTGCGGAAAAGGCGAAAGCGGTTGAGAAATAGGTTCTAGCGCGCATCCTTAGTTAGTTAGTCTTATTACGAGAGTCTATTCGGCCCCCTTCCTTCCTGCTGAGTCCAACAACACCTATCGTTATTGTTAGATCTCAGCACTCGGGAAGCGGGCAGGAACCTATACTCCAGACTTTGGTCGCGATGTCTGGGTAAAGTATGGTCGGGGAATGGAAAGACGGGTGCCGGGTTTTCTCTTTATTTTGCCTTGTTTGAAAGTCAGGACTCAGAACCTAAACGCGGTATTCGGCATGCAGTGTGTATGTCCCTATAATTTCCACTTGTTAACACGTCGGGATTCATCGTTGGCGTGAAATCAATGCTAATTCGTGTAAATCATCTTGTGGCATAGTTAGGGATACTAAAACTATCACCATTTTCAGATAGATTGCCAAGACCAAATTAATAGCTGAATAGAGCGTTACAATCTAATTAGGTGTTTCAGGTTGGATATGGCAGTCAGTGTACGAAAGAGCTTCGTTGCATATGTTGCTAAAACACCACGTTGCAACTGGACGGTACTGCTGTCTCGCTAAGTCTCGATCATTGCGAGTTTTCCACGTGATGCACCCGCACATCCAGTGGCGTTGCCTTTGTTAGAAATAAAATAATTTTGCACAACGTTAAGGCATAGGTGTTCCCTAACTTGTTTTTTTCCCAGTATCCAATCCGCCTCAGTCACGACTTTTATTTATTTTTCCGCCTGCATCACTAAGGTTCTGTACAGCTTACAGGCGACTTTTCAAATCCTAGATGTAGCATCGGAGAATCTTTGAGCAATATAAAAAAAAAATATCGGTGAATTAAAAATGGAATAACACTATTCGCAGCAGCGCCGCGATTTTTATAACCAAAACGAGATCACGTGACTCGCATTAGCCTATTGGATGATGGAGAATCTGGAAAGTGGATGCCGTGTTTAGAATATGGGCAACGCTATAGAAATGGTGAACAGGAACCTTTAAGCGTTGCTTGTCAAACTCCACTGCACGTCGTGGCATAGCCCAGATTCCAGCTCTCAATCTTTACAGGACGTCACTCTAGCGTTTATGCGTATTGACGTGAAGTCTAACACATCACACCTTTCACAAAAATTGTCTCAATTTGAAAAGTGGTAAGTTGCGGACGCAGAGTTTGTTCCAAGTTGCGTTTTATGGCTGCAGTTTTTTA
Organism: Lithobius niger; assembly: GCA_023313725.1. Lineage (NCBI taxonomy): Eukaryota > Metazoa > Arthropoda > Chilopoda > Lithobiomorpha > Lithobiidae > Lithobius > Lithobius niger. The sequence continues at coordinate 62,626 of JAHWFP010057533.1, forward strand.
GGCTTTTCATCGTCCGGGGGAAGGGGGGGGGGGGGGTTTACTACGTTGATAAATTTCTGGCGCCATTCTTTTTACGATGTCTCCCATTCGCAAGCGTTCGTCAATAAACCCTACCCCACAAAAGTTCCAGGAGTAAAAAACGACCGTAAAAATGTTTGATGGCTAACGAGACACTATCAGTAGCATTAAAACGCACAATCTAAATTGATACGCAAGGCTGGGTTTTTAGAAGGCGTAGTAACACGAACCATACGTACATATAATGTCTACAACTCACCGTACGACAGCGTCATTTGCATCCTTAATTTATCGGAGATTTTCCAGACGGCGACGGCTTGATATAATTGTCATCGAGTGTAAATTGCCTTAATTTGCATTCTGCCCCAACCTTCGTATCGAGTTGCTATAGCAACTGCATCTCGAATGATTACGCTAGTGCGACGCGGTGAGGGAAACAGCCTCAGCGGTATTAAATAAAAAAAAAGTGTAGCCTATTTCCCAAAAATGTGCGCTCGATGGGTATTTGGTGCTTGCGATGTGTTGTTACGCTACGCGCGCGTCGGGGATAACACTAGTTTTGCAGGAGCCAGAAAACATGAACCAAATGAGGAAGAGAGTAAGCACTTACTGGCACGCCAAAACATGTGAGCAGGAAGCCGTTTCTCTTGATTTATTTCCGGGTCACGTAAATGTCAAACGGTTTCCTCGGTCGGTAATTTGGCGCACCTAAAAACTGGAGCTCGAGAACGAGACGGTGTTTACGTAACAAATCTGTGCGATTTTTTTTTCGTGTTATTTAAGGTTTTATCACCGATCAGGTGAAAAAAAAACACAGGTGTGTGATATGAATGAGTTACAGTACAGCAGAACCTGTAACGAATATCTGACATTTCAATATCTGCACTATAGTTGAAAAAAACCGCTTTCCGTGAGCTTTGTAAACTACAGATGACTCGCGTCGCGAAAAAAGTGTTGCAAAAGACAACTGTGCAAAAGACAACAATTGTTATTCGACTTTGAGGGCCCGTTTACGCCACGACTCGTCTTTGCATTCTCGCAGCTAGAATTCAATCGCGATGTCAAATATGTCGTTGCCATGGTTGCAACCCTGCCTGGATTAGCTAAATCTGACATTATTTGAGTAAAAGCTTCGTCTTATAATCCGTGACAATAAGATAATGAATTCCTCCTGAAGAAACAATTTTCTCAGTGGCTTTTGAACTTACATTATTGCTACCTTCGTTGGGAGCCGACAGAGCTAAAAACACCGCCATGTTAGAATTTCAGATGATTTCTAGCTTTTAGCTGAGAGAATTCAAAGACGAGTTGTTGCATAAACGCGCCCTAAAGGTGCGTTTAGACAACGACTCGCGTTTGCATTCATTCTCGCAGCTAGAATTTAATTGCGATGGCAAATGTGTCGTTACCATGGTAACAACGCTACCCGCATCAGCTAAAGTCGACATCATTTGAGTAAATACGGGCAGGCAAATAATCCGTGACAATAAGATAAGAATTCCTCCTGACGAAGCAATTTCCCCGGTCGTTGCTGTACTCATATTATTGACTGGTTCCGTGGCGAGTCGGCAGAGCTAAAACCGCCGCCATGTTGGAATTTCAGATGATTTCTAGCCGTTTTAGCTTCTAGCTGCGAGAATGCAAAGGCGAGTTGTAATTTACCGTAAGGGTGCCTTTACAGTCTCGTTGCGATAATTTAATCGCGACGGCAAAGATGTCGTTGCCATGGTAACAACGCTACCTGGATTAGCTAAATATGACATCGTTTGAGTAAATGCTTGCAGTCTTATAATTTGTGACAATACGATAAGTATTTCCTCCTGAAGAAACGATTTTCCCAGTCGCTTCTTAACTGATTTCTTCTATACAGTATACTATATATTTTGCTTGTGAGCAGACTTGAGGCTTTATTAGGAATTGAATTGAATTGAATCTGTTTATTAGGGCCTCGGTGTGCGCGCTTTATTAGGGTCAAAGGGTCAAAGGATTTTAGCGAGCGTTAACCGCACCCGGTCATCTGCCCGACGAAGCCCTAAGGCCCTATTATTTATTAGGGCGCTTTATTAGGGTTCACGATTAAACAAACAAAGCTTCAACAATCAGCAACAGGGCGAGCGGGCTCATTCATCCCACGATAGCAAAGAAAAAGGGCGAGCGCCCAACAATGAGAATGGATATGCGCCCTAACAATTACATACACGCACTATTGCTTCAATAATGCTGACTATTAGAGCCGAGTTGAATCAGCGGGAATCACCTAGTATAGAATAGACTGGCGTATGTTATTGACTATTTTCGTTGCGAGCCAGCAGAGCTTAAATCGCCGCCATGTTGGAATTTCGGTGATTTCTAGCTTCTAGCTGCGAGAATGCGAAGACGAGTCGTTGCGTAAATGCACCCGTATCCTGAATTGAGAAATCTTGCACGATTCCATAGAATTTTTATTCTGAATTCCACCTTATCAACTGTGGTATATTTAAAGATTCGTAGCCTAACTGTATGTGCACTGAGAGAAGAAAACTAGTGTGGCAGCGCTCCCCAACTGCGAATCACTGAATCGCCCATTTCGTGGATGGTCCTTTTCCCTCATGGAATGGAGCGCTAGTTAGCTCGTTCGTTTCTACATATAGTTTATATAGTGCATGTACATGGGCTTACATACTACCATACTACGTGTAGCATATAGTATATACGTGTGGTATATATGTGATAGTAGTGATGCTGAACTATAGGAAGAGAAACGCCAGAAGAGCTAACGATTATCTGACCGTTACCGACTAACGATTACCGTGTCAGTCTGACTTAGCGGTAAGACCTTGGCCTTTGATTTCTAAGGTCCTGTGTTCGATTCCCCGCTCAGGCAGTCTGACACATAAGTCCAAAAGGCAACGTAAATAGGTTTGCATCTGTGTTTGTTTAACCAATCTCGAGCCCATTGGCTTTCCGTCCTGTTTAAATTATTATCCGACCGCAACTTGAGTAGTGACAAAGGCTCCTACTGAAAATTCCGACTCAGAAACACCAAAAATGTTAAATAAACTACAAGGGGGGGAGGGGTGTTGGTAAGTGGCGCCATTTCTTGGCACCAAGTGGTAAACTTGCCAACGATTAGGATTTGATAAACGCTGGGAGATACACATGCGAAATTCACCAACTGAGTTCCCTGAGTCGCAACTGAGGCGTTACGTACCAAGTCTTGCACATTGTTAGGTTCCCAATGTGTGAATGCTCGGGCGTTCACGCATGTGGCGCTACAGAATGTCAAAGTGCCGCAGTGTGAAGTCACCCTAGTACCGTTGATTTTTGAGGAACGTAAAAGTAAAACTGATACGGCCTTACCTTTTGGGGCCTTGACCATGCTGACACACTGGAAATGTTAATAAGTTGAATGGGGTTCAAAGAGCTATCCTAGGCGTTGTGCACTTCCGCAAGAGTCTTTCTTGTTGACTATAAGACGCCTACGCCTCAATAGAGAAGAAACACTATGTGGATTTGCTTTAGTATGTTTAAATTACTGAGTAAGGTGTTTTTTTATATTGATAAAAGTTAAATCCATTTAGCTTGAAGTTAACTAAACGCACATCTCACAGACAGTATCTGCTGATCACCTTGTTAATAATACATGGTGAATATAATTTTTACAATTTTTTAGCTGTATCGTTTAGCCAAGTATAGCGATTTCGTTTCAGCAAAGTCGTTTAAATTTAGTAGCGGGTCTAATGGTTGAATACAGAAGAAACGTTTCACGAGGACTAAACACTAAAGCAGGATTGTGTTGTGATAGCACGCAGAAAACCTTGTCTAAATAGACCCACCTAATAATCATTGACGACTGGGAGGAAGGTAAATTACAAAACGCGGAATTTAAAATAAAGGTACTTTTTTTGTGGATGAATACAGGGGCCTCCAGGTTGCTTCTTGATAGCCACAATACTTGTTAGTTGTTCAGTGTTTTGCTCGTGGACGGAGGAATGAGTTTCCTCTTAATTTTCCAAATTAATTGCTGCTTGTTCACAGTTTTGCCAATTACAGTTGCTGCCTGTAACCTAAGAATTCCAAGAATCCAAAATGTTGGTAGTGGGTCTTCATAAATCACGTGCTTTGCACTTATGGACGCCAGCGGCCATTCTGTTGTTTATGGACATGTTAGTTATTTAAATTTGACTATATTACTTGAATGTTTAAAACGGCATCCCTTTACTCTTTAATGCCTGCTTGCAGTATTTAAAGTCGATATAACCTCCTTAAAATTTAGCTGCACAATTAAAAAATAGGCCTATAATGAAACGTATTATTGTTACTCGAACATTAATAACAATTGTTGTTTAGCTGAAGTGAATATTTTTTCTCACAAATTTTGCTCAATTTTTTTTGTAACTTTCGTTCCTCTTTGTATTTAAGTTTTGAATGAATGACGTGGTGTTGGTTTAATAGAGAGTGGGTGCTCATCATTGCGCACTTGGAGACCCCTTTCTCAAGAGGATATTAAGAGGACATCGTAAAACCCTTTACGGCGCTGTAAAAGACTCATGTAAACTCTGCGCGTGTGAACCAGAATCTCAACCCGTTTAATATCGCATTGGAAAAAGGGACAAAATCGTGTCCAGATACTCGGTAGATAGTTTTCTCTGAAATACAGTCCGTCAAGACACGCTATTCTAACGTTGCAGCAAGGGGAATGATGGGTGAAAAACTTTCATGTTTTGGACTTTAAATCCAAAATTCCTTTCTGAAAGTCACGCATTTGCATTTGCATGTGTCTATTGTTTCGCGTGTTACTTAAGGGATCGGTGATTATTTATGTTGGAGGAGGGGAGGGGGGAGGAATTGAAAATGTAACCTCCAAATTTTCGACGATCTCTTCCCCCCCCCCCCCTCCTCCCCCCGGTCCTCCCAAGCTCCAAAAAAATGTGCCTGTTCTGGTTATGTGTCGATGATCTCCTCTGGACTAACTAAAAAAAAACAACATTTCGCATTGACAAATACCCAGTTGTGTGGAAAACGAACCAACCATGAATTAAGGTATGTTTTTGAAAACATTCAAAGAAGTGTTTTTTAAACCAGCTTTGGACCGAGAATCACCATTCACACTTCGCGCGCAGGAATAATATACACCCTAAAGCCTCCCCAATCAGAAGTGCCGTAATATACGAAGTGTGAAAGAAATTGCAGGTATGCACAATCTGAACTATGCGGGGGCGCGAGGAGTGGAGTGTGCTTCACGCGGGAATGATTAACATTTAAAGCCTCCCCAACAACAACTGCCCGAAACTCACTGCCAGAATATACGACGAAGAGTAAATTCAGTATATGTTTGCAATCAAAATTGCAAGCTGTTGACTCTTGCAAATCAAACCTGTTGACTCTTGTAAAAGAATAAAAAAGTTAAAAAAGTTGTGAAAAAAAATACTTCTTCCGACTGTCCAGGGACGAAAAGTCCAAATACCTTTGGTGGAAATGCCTTCATTCACAGAAATGAACTTAGATTCCTAATTGGGCGTAGTCACTCACATAGTTGACATTAAATTAATACGTGATGGAAAAAATGCAACTTCCTTTTTCTTATTGATTTTTTTTTATTTGTTAGCATCAGCGAACATTTATCTGGAGAAGAGAGTATTGCACTTTGATTAAATGTCTTTTTCCCGTACGAGCAGACGTTTTCTATTTACTCAGTCCCTCATAGCGATACGAAAAGCCTTGATTTTTGCCCCAACACGAAGATTAAATATGTGCTTGTGTCGGTGTGATTATTTTTTCTATTTGTAGTTTACTATAAAGTTGTGAAACCAACAGACTACCTACATCAACACGATACGATATAATTCATGGTTAACGATATAGCGATGTTATGACAAGACGGTTTTATGGCTCAGTTAAGAACTATCGATCGTTAAAGCAGTTTTCTCGTTAAAGATGATTATTAATTTATACCAGGGAAGACATCGTAGTAAATCACGATCCCCGCAACCGACGGCCCTCGTGTGTTTACAACGGAATTGGAACCGCCCTCTCCCACGCGTTCTTTGCTTTTGGGTGGTTGGATCGAGACAGCGCAGAATCCCACCTCACCTGCGCGCCAAGTCGATCAATACCGTGAACGTGAACTGTTGTCAGAATAGCGTAGACTGTCGAAATAAATAGGCCGAACGGGTATAGAATAGCGTATTAGTGCGTCCCCCATTTCCCTTCCCTCACCTCTTAATTTTAATACTTTTATATTCCATGCAAGGTCAGTTGTCTATTTTTATCTATGACCCGTCTTTTTCCCCTTAACGGCTTCGAATGGTCAGTCTGACGGGGGTCAAAGCTTCTTTCTCCCGCCAACTCTTTATTTTTAATAATTTTATAACCAAAGTAGTCCTTTTTTATCATATCTTGCTATCAGGGCTCCCAGTCCTCTTATATTTCCTATTTATTTTATAGGATTCCTATAAAACTCCTATAAATCATGAAATGCGCCTACATTTCCTATATTTTTCAGCTCCGAAGAAAATATTGTTCTGTTTGTGGTGTGTTTCCTGGCTACCCTAATTATTTAGATTCTAAAAGAGATTTTCCATTTACGTGGCACTGCAGCATGGTACTCTATTGCTCTATCCTTCAGAATCGAACCAAGATTCTCAGCTACATTCAGATGCACATCGAAAGGTCCAAGGAATGATCCGATCATTGAACTGAAGCCTCTAAGAATCACTACATTTTACTCCTTTTATGGCTCCACCCCCAGCGCCTTGTCCAGACATATTAGTCTGAAAATAAAACACAGAATTAATTGTAGAATTTGTATGCCTCAATAAACTTTGAAAAAGTTGTCTATAGCTTCGGCCCCAGAGGGGAGTGGAAGGTTATGAATACCATGTATACCTATCGATCTCTCTCTCTCTCTCTCATATGTATATAAGCAGTTGTACCCGGCTCTTCGCCCGGATTTTGTTTCGCCCATGGTTTTGTTTTGCGGCGTTCATCCGGTGCTTGGTTTGAAGCGAAATTTAACCCGTTCACTGTAATTCCACGGGTAATTTTTATTCCTGTGATACTACCCCTTTCCTTTCCCTACCTACCCGGTTTTCTCTTCAGTTAGCCGTATACCTGGTCGCTGGTGACATCTAGTGGCCATGTTTTTAACAGTATTTTTTCTTTGGTACTTGGCTTACAATACACAACAATGGCTTCCTCGAGACAATCAATTATTGACTCTCTAGCTTTGCTTTCACTTTTTTTTCACTTTGGCTTACAGTGTAAGATATACATAAAGTGTGACTGTTATATCATATTTTTTTAAAAATATGTAGACACACATGTATATGTATTGCATATATATTAGGCGAGGAGATGCGGACGGGGAATATGAGTTATGACAACCATTCTAAAGGCAGCAAATTAAAGCAATCGGGCGATCATGTTTATTATTTTTACGGCAGCAAGCATAATACGGGCTAAATCTGGGCCCCAACATACATAAACAATACAAGCGCCAATGCAACAGCAAACGGGAAGTGTGACAACGTAGCTTCCTACAAAACTGGTGCACAGCTATCAATAATTTACCGATGCTGTGACTGACAGACTTTAATTCATGTTTAGCTTTGGTTCATATGTTAGTCCACGTAGGGTCGGCCCCGCGTATTGACATCAAATAAATCAAGAAAAGGCCACCTAGATTAACCCTATTAACCAGCCAACTTGGCATAACGTTATCTTTAATTTCGTTAACGTATTGCTGCCGCTCGTGCTAATTATTAAGGACCACGCCAGTGGTCCGCCCGCCAACTTCACTTCGTGAGACCTCATGCATTGTCAGAAAGTTGTTATTCGCTTGACCTCCAGTCTCTCCGGTGGGGCTGATGACCAGCTGTGGTCAAAGCTCCCTTAATAAATCAATCAATCAATCATTAACATCTCTACCTCAATCAGCCTTGGGCCCAATATGTGTCACAACAACCTGCACTGCTTCCTTGGATAATGTTGTAGTTGTCACCAATAACAACACTGTCAATTCATTCCAATGTAAATAATGTGAGAGCCAACGCACTGCCTTGACAACCAATTGTGCTGTTCGAGCCCTGGGTAGACATTATTTTGGGTCCCATTCCAATCCAAGATTGAACGACTAGAGAGAAGATGGTCCATTGCGAATTCTGGAAGTAATGATTGTTTTTTTTGCAGAATACACCCTACGTGCACCGTGGTGTGACGTTATTTCCGTTTCCAATCAGAGAAGAACGATATTTCGTAGGACGTTCAGTCTTTGATTCCAATCTCTCAATTCAACTGTTTAGCATCTGATGGCTTTTCATCCTGCATTTTTGGTAACTATAGTTTATTCCCCCCAACTTAAATTATACCCCAATCCTCTAACGTCATGTGCCTTTAACCACCATAAATTATACCCCCATCACAGGTAGGTCTGGAAGGAGAATCTTTTGTAAAGGACGGACGAGCATTCCTTCTGAACATCTTGTAAATAACCTTATCCATAAAAATACTGTTCGTGCAAAAGTAATCTGACTTGACCGTTCCTATCGTTTCACTGTTAATTTTCACCATCCATCATTATGAAGGACAGAGCTTACTACGTCAGAGCGACACGAATAATGTTCATATACAACTGACGTACCGTAATTGTTTATGATAGTTTATTTGCGTTCATAAGAAATGCATTAAATTTTTTGGCAAATTTGAGATTAACGTGAAACCAGTAGAAATGTACACATACCTTTAATTATTAAAAAAAAAACGAAACAATAGGAAACTGGGCACATGTTCAGTATAAAAAATGCACAAAACGCACGGTCAATTAAAAAAAAAGGTATTAAACCGCTAACAAGGCACTGACAAAATAAGATGCAACAAAAAAATTAAAAAAAGAAGTGATATCAGAGACAAAACCCGCACAAGGGTAAAAGAACCCACCAAGTTTCACCCTGCGAAAGGAGTGTTACCAAAATAAAAATGGGTGCCACCGAGTTTTCAACAAGGTGTACCAAGCCTAACCCCACGTACTGACCGAAAAGTATTTCTCCATCGTGAAAATGGGGTGGGGGAATATTGGCCATCAATCGCGCCCACATGTTGAATAGAACTGCAGACTAGAGCTCTTTGGTTTGGACGCTTTCAACATGGCTTGGTTGAAAAACACCGTAACCTACTTCCAAGCCATCTGTAACAAGCCGTACTAAGTAGCTGTACTACTAACAAGCCAATAATTTTTAGTCATCGGGGGTAGTGAGTGAAAAATCTGCTTCCCCCCCCCCCCCACGAAAAAACCGATTAAATTGCTAACTTGACTCAACAGAAAAATACTACAAACTAAGTTTTATCAAAAACAAAACCCATAATGGTGAAATAATCCGCCAAGTTTCAGCCAATCAAAGTGGTGATATCAGAACAAAAACGGCTACCCCCGAGTTGCTAACATGGTGCACCAAGCCTAACCGAAAAGTATTCCCCTTTAAAAAGTAGTTATATCACTCCCGCCAAGCTAATCCCACCAACTATTTTTCCGACGTTAACACTATTGCTATTTTGTTCCAATGGTCAGGTTTTTCATCCTTTGATCTAATAGTCGGTGTGATTAGGTTGGCTGTTGTTCGCTGGCGGGGGTCGTATCACTACTTTCACAGCGGAACACCTTTCGGTTAGACTTGGTAGCAACTTGGTGGCAGCCATTTTTGTTCTGATGCCACTAATTTGAGTGGCTAAAACTTGGCGCGTTCATTCACCCTGGTGGTTTTTGTTTCTGATCGGTGTAAACATCTCAAAGTCCAGCTTTAGTTGACTTTTAGATCGAAGACTAACAAATGTTGCCTCGCAATGCAATGCGCGCATACCACTACTAACATTTACAGCTGATTTCCGTTTCTTTAAACGAAGAACTCCAATGACAAAAAGATTTCCATGCCACTGTGACTCTGGGAATTAAACTTGGCCCTTTGGATTGGACCTAAATTGCGCTACACCAATAGGCTACAGTATCATAATTGCTGATTAAACAGGATGGAAAGCCAAACGGGCTGGAGAAGGGTTAAATAAATACGATGCAAACCTATTTACGTTGCCTTTTGGACTTAAATGTCAGACTGCCTGAGCGGGAATTGAACCTGACACGGCCTAAAAGGAAACGTCCATAGGCAGCATTTAATACGCACACATAACACATATACAAATGAACATACACTTTTCCAATCGCTTCTGGGCGGAAGCTTGCTTGCACGCCACACAACAAGTTGAAATCGAAAGGAACACACAATAAAGCGTGAAACTATCTTTAAACAGGATGGAAAGCCAAACTGGCTCGAGAAGCGTTAAATAAATACGGATACAAACGTTGCCTTTTGGACTTAAATGTCAGGCAGTGGAGCGGGGAATTGAACCCACGGTCTTTGAAACCAACTGTTGAGGTCCTACCACTAAGCCATACTAACACGGCCTCATGTTTATTTGTATTCATGTTATATTTGCGTGTTAAATGCTGCCTACGGACGTTTCCTTTTAGGCCGTGTCAGTGTGCCTCAGTGGTAGGACCTACACAGTTGGTTTCAAAGGTCGTGGGTTCAATTCCCTGCTCAGGCAATCTGACATTTAAGTCCAAAAGGCAACGTAAATAGGTTTGCATCCATATTTATTCATAATTGCTGCCAACTTGCCCTATGAATTAACGTCAGTATACAACAAACTGACGTCATAATTGCTGCTCATTTATCATTCTTTAACTGAGCAGTACTGACTACATTGTGTGTTTTTTCAGTCATAGTTAAGTTTTTTTATAACATTTTTTGTATTGATGCCACCCCGAACTTATGATTCTGGTCTGCCGTGATCGGCTGGGATGCTCGTGAATTCGTCCTCGACGCGATGGATGATCTCATCGGGGCGATGTGACGTCATAGGCGGCAAACAACAACGCGAGCATCACCGTCGCCTTAAGCGGAAGTGACGTCATCTATCTCATCCTAATCATCGGTGAGCCGTTGCCCCGACGATCGGTTTCTTAGTGGTAAACACTTTCGTTCATGTCCATGTGATTATTTACTTTGATTGCCAATAGTTTATAAGTAGAAAGATGTCCTTCATACTAACTAATCTTATCAAGCCGGACTTTAAGATTAATCAGGCTGAGATCAAACAACTCGTACGGAAGCGAGCTGATGTCATATTTCTAGTAAGGTCGCTATAAAAACGAAATAAAATCAGAGTTCGTCACTCTTGTTTACAACACTTTGCCGCCAATAAAAATGTTGTTATTACTGAATTGAAAGTGATTAATCGGAGGTCAAATCTTACCATATGATACATACTGGCTACGCATATGAAAATGAAACTGGATAATTTGAAATTGACATTAAACGAAAAACTTTACGACCTGTAGGCTAGAGCTTTTTAGTTTGGACGCTCTCAACAGTTGTGGTTTGGTTGAAAAACACTGCCACATATTTTCAAGCCACCTTTAACAACCCATATCTAACGAAACGAACTACAATTTGAACTCCAACTCAAGGAAACGAAATAAAATAAACCCCCAAAATAATAAATGAAACACGCCCACACACACGCTCACAGACATAGCGCATGCATTCACACTCTGATGTTTCCAAGGAATACAAAGAATCCTTGTTCCCTGGAACTGTGCAAAACATATATATGCCCTTGGTAACAAGAAAACACCTGCGTGTTTCATACTTTACAAAATTAATGCACACGTGCAATGCACATAGCCCTTCACACGAAACAGTATTAAAATATAAACACAAACAAAACTAATCCCATATAACAAAACACCTGCGTAATGCACAAATTAATCGCACCCACCCACCCACACGCACACTAGCGCGCACACAGACATGGCTCCATTCAAACGTAAATTGCGTTCACTTTCTGTTATTTCCAGGGAACAACGATTTTTTTTTATTCCCTGGTATTATCAGAATCTAATTCCACGGAACAAGGATTGTGACATAACCATCCTCCTCCATGCACACGCATACATGTACATCAGTAATCAAACAAAACGGTTGGATATTTCGCATAGTAAAATACCGTACTACATATATTTACAAGAACTGAAAGCTAAAGGTACATTCGTCGTGGTTGGTTTTCCTGTATGGCTCAGTTTTGCAACATGACTTCAGATGCGGGTTAATGTTGCAAAGGCATTCATTTTTTTCTTTTTTTTTCCCTCGTGGTTTGCTACATTTACTCTAGTCAATGTAAGTGTTGCAAAAGCTATTTTGCTCCGGATGCTCGAATACAGTGTGAAGCTATGTCCTTTTAACTCGTTTACAAAACAAACGCAGTCAACTACAGAACGCTTACAGTGTTGAAAAATAAAAAAAATACACGCGTAAAATTAATACATAATCACTCACGCGTAATAGACAAACACAGACAAAACAAATTCCCATAATAAGAGTCTGCGTGTTTCACCAAATTATAAATGCACACACAAAACAACACTTATAGCCAAACACGAAATAGACTTCAGACACTAACACATGCACTTCAAACACAAAACAAACACGCACATTTAAAACACACATTGCTTTCACTTTCTGACATTACCAGTGAATAAAAACAATCCTTGTTCTTTGGAATTGGCGTTTATTTCCTTCGAGTGAACTCTAATAGTTTTTTACAGCTACTTGGGTTACTTGGGGATACGAGGTCTAATGCTTTTTTTTTTAAATCTAAACGGCGAAGTCGTTTTTTGGTCACTTGTAAATTCTTTGGAAAGAATTCACTTTTAATCTAGAGTGAGACTGTCACAATGAAGAATGACATAAACAAATGACAAAAAGACGATCTGGCAGCTGCTAACGACCACCGTATTGTTATTGCCAACTAACTAGTATATGGATTATTGACGTGCGTAATGAGACACCTGCTAGGTGTCACCGACTTAGATGAAGGACATCCTATAATCAATAGCTCAGTACACATCCAATTATAGCTGCTTGGTTGTCTCATACTGTTGACGTAAAAGGCGACCAGCTAGCATACTGTCTTTTTGTAAGCTGTCTTTTTTGAAATCTCCATGCTGTAGAAATCGTTGGCGTCTTGAGTCCAAGGTCCAGTAATTAAGAAAATGTCAATATTAACACATATTGACCCGTCCTTTATGGAGAAAAAGTACCCTCGACATCGTTAAGTAGCGGTTGAGTACCGCGGTTGGGAGAAGAAAGTTGGTAGCAGCCATTCTTGGCGGAATAATATTGCTTAGCAAGATGGTCGCTGGTTCTTAATACGATTTCCGGTTTTGTGGTGTGGTTAATGATAACTCATCTTTGGAAGAAGATTTAAGGTACTTTTGAAGTTTATTGCACTCTATTAGCGTCTTCTAGCGTTAATGGGATTCTTTGTTGGCACGTTAGCAAAGCTTAGCGACGATTCGGGTTGCTGTGTCTGTGGGTGGTGGAGTTGGGAACACTATACAGGGTGTTCGGAAATTGGTGTCAAATATTTTGAGGGTCCGCTGTGTGATCAAAGATAAGAAGAAAAAGTCCTATAAACATGGGTCCGGAAATGCACCAGTCTTTAGTTACAGCCCCCCCCCCAGGTTTGGGGTAAACAGTTCTTAAATACCTCGTAATGATTCACCGTTTCCATTCCAAACTCAGGATATGTGCCATATCATACCTGGTATTTCAGTACTTCATAATACAGTATTGGATCGCACAACTTATCAGAGGGAGAGGTAATTTTCTTATGGGGGGGGGGATCAAACGTGGGGGAAGAGAGGAGTAACTGCTTTGATCTTGTACTTTAATGAAACAAATTGTACATACCAGAAAAAAACACATCGTATCACATTACTGTGTGATTGAAAACAATCGAGAAATGAAACATCATTAAGTAAACAGAAGATGGCTACTCAAAGTTTTACTGAGTATCATTGCATTTGCGGCTCTGCTGCAATTAACTGCAATACGCATCCGCAAAAGACCTCCTCTCCAGAACATTCTGTGACAAGCAACTCAAAAAAATAAATACGACGGAAAACAAACTAAACGTAAGCGTTAAACACATTAAATCCCTCACTTTTAATGGCGAGGATACCCGATTGATAATGTTTGGTGCTCTCCACAGAGATGTACGTACAGTAGTTGTTTTTTTTTAGGGGGGTGGGCACAAACTTGGAAAACGATGTAACCTACTTGGTCTTTACACGTAATGAAAGAAAGTACAGTACTACTTTCGATTGTTTTCAATCACACGATGTGTTTTTTCTACAATTTGTTTCATTAAAGTACAAGACCAAAGCAGTTACTCCTCTCTTCCCCCACGTTTGATCCCCCCCCCCCATAAAAAATTACCTCTCCCTCTGATAAGTTGTGCGACCCAATACTGTATTATGAAGTACTGAAATACCAGGTATGATATGGGACATATCCTGAGTTTGGAATGGAAACGGTGAATCATTACGAGGTATTTAAGAACTGTTTACCCCAAACCTGGGGGGGGGGGGGGGGCTGTAACTAAAGACTGGTGCATTTCCGGACCCATGTTTATAGGACTTTTTCTTCTTATCTTTTATCACACAGCGGACCCTCAAAATATTTGACACCAATTTCCGAACGTGTATACCACGTTCAAGAATTGAATGATGAATAATTAAAGAAATAGGACAAGAGAGAAGCAGATCTGGCCTCAACACAGGAACGGGCTGAAAAGAAAATACTACTAAAAGCAGATCAACTTATATTTCATTGTTGGAACGAACTTCTGGGAGACTTATTAGCGACATCTGAATCCAGCTACTATCGCGAACACGTAAACTCATACATGAACACTAAATTAGTATATGCCATTGAATCAGTATGAGAGAAGGTAATCGCGCATCCATTCCACCGCGGCCTTCTTGGAATTACAGCGCCATTACGGCATTCAATTATTTGTATGAATGAAAACTTGATGTTTTAATTGGAACATGGGAAGAATAAGTGTCTCTCGTCCGATTTTTTTTTTTTAATGAACCCAATGAACCCAATAGTGAGTCCAAAGTTAGCACTACGGGAGGTAGGCTGTGACGCCATCTTGTTGCCGGCAGGCTGGCTCGAGGCAGACGACGCCGCGCAGGAAAGCATCAACTGGGCCAAAATCCGTCAAGTGAAACGCATGCAATCAGTTCTGACGGTATATGTGAGTCGCCCATTTCACTGAAGCCACACGTCACATCAGCATTGGACTGCTCCCAATAAATTGTTCGTAGTGTTTGTGGGCCCATTGTTCGTAAACAGAAAAAGAGAATGGGAGGAAAAAAGTCAAAGCTGCCGTGCTGTAACAATTTATACGTATGTTTATTTTGTTAGGGAAAAATATGTCATCGCGCACTAATTTTTCGAAAGGTTCGCGTGCCACTAGAAAAGCCCCTGCGTGCCACCTCTGGCACGCGTGCCATAGGTTCGCCATCCCGGGCCTAATCACTCGTAAAATTCGTAGGCTTGTTGATCTAAACTTAATAAAGGAAATACAAGTTTAAAACGAATGCTTTTCTCGCTACAGTTCGCCACTCGGGCCGCGTTGTATTAGTACAAAAAAAAGTGTGAGTAATAACGTAATACGTAATAACTAGCGGACTCCGGCGTAACATACGCCGTTCTAGCAAACAGCCACCGCAACCTGCCCCCCCCCCCTCTTCCCGCTCTGGAATGATGCAAAGGCTGTTCGCCTGCTCGCTTCTGGCCGGATGTCTTGCTCGCTTCTGGCCGGACGTCATGATCCCTCATCATCATCATTAAGTATGCTCCTAAGCGAAATATATGTATAGATACGTAACAAACTGGATATAGATTCGTGTCCATGACTGTACGTGAGTCGTTCGGCTATCCGTAATGTAATAATTACTATACATTCAGTTTATCGCATTTATTGCTTATAAGACTTTTGTGACGCGACATGCGAAACAGAGCCTAAAGGTATCTCATCTTGTCTGTTTGTCTGTAGACACGGTAACTTGTAAACCTACTATCGGATTCATTTCAAACTTTTCGTGTTGACTTTTTGGTGCCCCTTTTCGCTTTAAGTTAGTAAACAAGGGGCACCTAAGTTTTGACCACTCTATTACACGAAAGAATACTACTTTTAATGTGAAATTTTTACTGGCCTTAGGAAAAAAATCTGCAAGCATTGAGTAGGAGTAAGCTTTGTGTAAGCTTTCAGTTACACCCATCGATAAGCATAAAACTCTAAAAAGCAGTGCCCATGCTTGCCTAATTAAGTACTTGTTTTTTACTATAAACCCACTTGGCCTAACCGCCTTCGTTATTTTTTTTAAATACGAGCGAAATACAGCTGGAGCGAGTAGACATATCAGACTGCTGTCCCCGGATGATATGAAGGAAGAGTGTTGGTTTATATTTATGGACCGAATTACCAATTTTGTTCCTTTGCAAACATTCAGAAATCATTGTTGGTATTCTGTTTCTATGTTGGATCACCCAGCAACGTTCTACGAAAAAAATGTTTGAAATACAAAAATTAAAGCTAAGGTGACCTACATGGGAGCTTTCTCAAATTACGCAACACTTTTTTTCTAACAATTTAGACCCCTGTTCCCCTTTATAATATCTGTATAACACTTGACATGACCTCCCCCCCCCCAACCTAAAATGCATAACATTTTCTTACGTCAACCCTCTCCCCATCAGTAGTACACAGTTTTGGATGAATTCGTTTTTATAAGCCCTACATAGTACCTACGGGTGTAATGACCTCTTTAAAAAAGAATTTGACGAACAAATTTACAAAAAAATTACTCCCCGTACCCCATCATAACAGATGGTAAAATATTTCCTCAACCTTCTCGCCCCCCCCCCCCCTTCCTTTCCAGGCGTCGCGTAATTTGTTAATGCTTCCTATTTGGAGGCTAAATGTAACTTTTTTTGGGAGGTGGGCTCTCTAGCCTTGTTGCCCCGGGACCCTTAACAAGCTAGCTATGACCACTGTCAGCTATGAGTCTTCCTAGCACTTTATTTTCGAAAGAAACATCGACAGCGCAATAATCTTAAAACCATTTGTTACTTTCTCTCCTTAAAATAAATCTTTTCATCGTAATGCTTTTTTTTTTTATTTCTGGAGTAAAAATATCGACTTCCCTTTCCCGAACCCGAGCAGTTGGGTTTCAGCGTTAGCTTTAAAAAGCAAAGGACTTGTGCGCCAAGAATAAAATTTTGAAGTTTTAAACTCTAATCAAACACGTCGGAAACGTTTTTTTTAGGTTTTTCGTCGTCTGGTGGATGACTCGAGTTCTAGTTACTCAACTTTTATTAGTCTCTCTCGTCTCGACCGCCCCGCCCGATGACTAATGTAATGGCTTTGATCACGGGGTCTTGAATTATGGCAATTAGCTTTTATTGTTATTATTTCCACTAAGACTTCTCTAAAGACATTGGGTTTCTCTCACTCAAACCTCCCCCCCCCCCCCCCCCCCCCCCCCCCCCCCCCCTCCTCTTTTCCTTTTTTCTCTCACTACACTGATTACACTCGTAAAAAGGTTGCTTTTCCTGCTTCCCTACTTCCTGAAACGCATGCGTTGGCTTCCCCGCTATCCGAACGTAGTTGCAGGAAAGCGCGCGCACGACGCGTCCAGGGGGTGAAAGTGCGGAAGCGGCTCTCCTTCTCGGCTTATCCGTTTGCTTCTTGGGTCTTTGCAACAAGCGCCTTGATTTTATTTCACATTTACTGCTTTGCCTCGGGAAGTTTTAGTGCGGTTTCTGGTCTGGACCATAAATCTCGAGACTTTAGTACTATTGATTGGCCTATAAAAGGGCGAAATTTACCGCGACAAGCTGAATATGTCGCGACATTCGGTGAAGTCTTAATCCACCCCAGACTCGCGCCGATGTCGGCGTTTTGTTGTCGCAGTTAATGTCCTTTTTTCGCTCCCTCACTCGCGTTTTTCTATTCCTGTTGTACAAAGACCCCTTTTGCACCCTGCGAAAAATAGCTTTCTGTATCTCCAGTGTATGTGAGGCGTGTTGGGGTTAGTACTTGCTTTCGTCGTCTTTGCGAAACTTGGCTCGTCGTTGTCGTAAGTGGCAGTATAAGTTGCGTGCATTGTGGTTGTGATGATGGCCGTTTGTGTACACTCAAACTCTAGCTCGATGATCGTCAAAGCTGACGACGCTGCGCCCATAATATGTCAATTCATGAAAGGAAACTGCGAGCTTTGGACTAGTGACAAGCAGTTCAGCTCTTGTTTCGTTCTGTCGTACGCGGCATTCAAACAACTCAAGCGGTTATTTTAGTTTCTGGATGTAAAGCCTTAACGAGACAGAGGATAACTTGACGCGAAGCTACGCGTTACTACGTGCCAAAAGGTCAAAATTGCTGCAATCGTATGGTTGGTGTTGCATATACGGACCGATATTGATGTCTTTGGTACACCATCCTGCATCGCCGTGCAGCCGCGAGCAGCCAGTCAGGTCAGGGCTTAAATCCCTAACCAGACAGATTAAAATTTCGTGAAAAGCGACGCGTTACGACGTGCCTAAAGGTAAAAATTACAGCAACCATATGGTTGATGTGGGGTTTATCGAAAGATTTTTGACGTCTTTCTTACACCATCCCACGTTGTGATGCAGCCGCGAGCAGCTAGTCTGGTTCTAACTTAAGACAGGTTGAAGAAAATTTCGTGCGAAGCTTTGCGTCACTACCTGACTACAAGGGCAAAATTGCTGCATTCAGTACAGCGCGTGACGGTAGCAAAATCAGCTTTACATTACTTGTATAGTTGGATCAGCGATTATCAGCAGGCCGCCATCTTGAGTGCGTGTTCGATTCGTGTACGACCTAATGACGTCACACTGTCTTTTGATCATTATGGGATGGAAGTTAAACATGTTCCTATTTAGGCTGCTAAAAATTAATTAAGTGGTTCTCAAAGAGTGCATGCATGATTATTTTTTCCGTAGCTCCTGAAACGTTTTTTAAAGCCACAGTTTAAGAAAAAAATATTTCGTTAACGCATCAATGCTTTCACCAAACACTACCTCGAGCCGATAACCATATCAGTCCGAGATCCATTCATATAATGCTTCGAAAGTAATCTAAGAGCGATTCAGTGCCATGTCACAACTAAAACTTGAATCTAAAGAAAGACTGATCCTGGCATTAAAACAGATATGGTATTCCACAACAAAATTTAAGTGACAGGAGTTTTTTTCGGAGGGGGAAGTGGGAGGGAGGGGGGACATTAATCGCGAAAATATCTGAAAAACCGCGAATGAAAAGTAAAAAAAAAAATAATAATAAAAATAAAACTGCACACCCGCGTCAATTTTTTAGTTCCAGTCCTAAGAACCATTTAATTAATCGTTAGCGGCCTTATTAATTAGTTTCATATAAATAAATAAACTTCACTGCCAAAAGAAAACTGAACGATATGAGATTGTATGACGAAACCACAGTGGAGGGCAAAGCATTCCAAATAGAAACAGGGCATTTACTGAGGAAGTACTTCCTGCAGTCACGTTTTGTTTTATTTACCCGCAGTTTGAGTGCAATGTTCCCACGTTCAAATATCTCCCCTAAGTGTGAATAACAAGGAAGGATCCACATCTAAACTGCCACGTAGAACGTTAAGCATCGTAATTAGACCTGCTCTTAAACGTTGAAGCTCAAGAGACTAATTTGGTGATGGCCCCAATCTTTCAGAAAAAGGTTTATATTTTTTAACCCAATAATCGTCTTTTGAAAGAACGTTGCACCAACTCAACTCGTTCAATATCACCTAGCAGGTAAGGTGACCAAACAGGGCACGCATACTCCAGCAATCAAAGCAGCGTTTAATCATTCCTGCACGATGGTTAGCTAATTTAACCATCTAGTTGCAATTGGTAGTCAACTTTTAAGTAATTAGAGAATCAAATCCCCAGTATTTAGTTTTGTCAAC
>JAHWFP010057533.1:82934-97888 GCA_023313725.1 Lithobius niger
GACTTCACCAAAGTGGGCCCAAGACTTCACCTGCGGAACACTACTAAGAACTGGCTTGCTGCAAGACTTTTGCTTTCTCACAGATACATTCTGGGAGCGTTCTAAGAGAAAATCCTTTAGCTTTTCATTTAGATTCGTGGTTTTCTTTTACCCGTGGTGTTGTTTAGCCCGGGTTTTGTTTCCCATTATTTGCCTGGCATTCCTCCGGCATTCTTTAAAACGGGTAATTATTCGTCATTCCCTCCCTGCTTTCCTTCACTCTATTTGCATCCTCTTAAACCGGGGTTTTGTTTCCCTATCCTTACCTACCCGTCCCTTCTCTTAAACGATGGTAACGCTGGTAACGTCTAGAGGTGTCACCCTTTTCTCCCTTCATTCCCCTTTCCCTCCCCATCCCTTTTCCGTCATTCTGTTTCTTGAGCGAACCATGTGCTTGGTCGCTGGTGACATCTAGTGGACGACGTTCAAAGTTCAGGTTGATCACTTTTGCTTTGGTCTTTACTTTCAGTGTACTCCATGTAGCTCAGTGGCCTTGCTGCTTAACGACGATGTTAAAACAAAACACAGCAATGAATTTCGTAATTGAAATCATCGGAGCTCGACTTTACCTGCCTCTTTTCTTTCATTCCAGTCTCTTGAGCGGTCTATGCGTTTGGTCTTCCGACATCTGTCGTCTATTTTAATATTACGGAAAGTATAACAGCTGACGAAAGCAGGAACTACACCAACGTCACGTAAAGTACGCGTGAATTGTTTCTTCACCAGCTTTGTTCTCCAGTTATGCTTTGGTGTTAATTATGGTGTTTTTTGATTGTTGTTGTTAATTGTCGCTGGAGTTGTTGTTGCTCGCTACGCGTATGCAGTGGAGTCATGTGGCACTGGTGCTGGAGTTGGTGTGCCATGGTGACGGGCGGTGTGATGGCGGAGTGATGAGTAGCAAGTCGTTGTTCTTTGTTGTAGAATTCTGTGGTATTTGGTATTTTGTATTTTTATATCCTGTTGTAATATTCTGTAATAGAGCGTACGGCTTAGGCCACAGCTCTGGCAATAAATTCAATTCATTTCTAAGCAGGGCGTACGGCGAGAGGCCAAGGCGCGTAGGCAATAAATTCAAATTCTAACCAGGTCAGGGCTCTGAGGAATAAAATTGAATTGAATTGACTAAGCAGTAAACTTTCAAACCTTAACATAGAAGAGCTGCATGAGATTGCTTATACAACAAGAGCCTAATGTTATGTAGTCTTCTTGTGCAAGATTTGTGCTTTTTTGCTTTGGGACCGATTTATCTTTGTGATATAAGTTGAGAACAATTTAAGCACTCCATTTGGAATAGCAGTATTCAAGAGCTCTCAAAAAGACGGTTAAAATGGTGTACTGGAACGTTAGAATTGGTTAGTTTTGAGCGAAATTATTGGAAAAAATCAATACTTTCCAATAACGATAAGAAAATAAAAATGGATTGATCCTCAAAGATTTTTTAGACCCACACACGCCTGAGAACCAAATATATATTTTTTTGTCTTTTTTCATAGCCTAACCTGTTTTCGTATTTATAGATATTTCAGGCCATTATCCGATACGGCATTTGTAATGTGACCTTATTCTTCTTTTGTCGTAGATTACAACGATGTCAGCAGTTTATAGGAAGAATGGACAATTTAAGGCTTCTTGTCTGCGTCGAAGCTTCCGCTGGGAGTTTCTGGTTGAAAAGAGCTGCAGCGCCATTAAGGTAAGTGATTGTTGGTGGGGTGGTGGGGGGAGTATAAGTTGGAGTCGAGTGGGTCTATTAATGGTCTCATGTGCTGCCGTCTGCAAATGTACTTAAAACTTTATTGTGTAGTGAAGTTTTCATGAGAGGACAATATAAGACTGGTTGGAAGTTACCGTTTTCGATGTATTATCGAAGGCAGTGCTTCTCAATTGCCCTTAACATGGCGGACTCACTGAGTGCCTTTTTAGGTTTTTTTATTTTATTTCTCCTTCGTAATGTTTGCGAGCCGTAAATAAAATAGTGGGATCAGGTTTTCCTGTCCACTTTTAATAGGTTTTCCTTTTATTCCCATTTTTAAATCATTGTAAATTTGGAAGTTTTTACGACGAAAGTCAAGTTAAAGAAACTTTTCCCTCTTGTTTTGGCCACCTGCGGACAAAAATAGCGCTGAGTGAGTTCAGTACCACGACTACCCTTTTTCCAATGGTGGTGCAAGAGGGACAATGTAAGGCCTTAACGACTAAACAATTTTGGATTCAATGATGAGACCTATTTTACATTAGTTTTATGTAAAAATGTGGGCCCTCCTGCTTTCATTTTAGATCTCCCATGCCTACTGGGCCAGGGTGCCTCTCACCCTTTTTCCCCCCTCTTAATTCTGGCACTGACTGAGTGTAACAAAATAACAAGCGACACAACGAAGTGAACATTTGTTTACAAAAATACATGCCCTATTTTTTAAGTTTAAGGGTTTAATTCATATTTGGTTGTACAACAATCGTAGCTATGCTGAGGTCATGAATACCGTAGAAAGCCTTTTTTCTAATCCTCTAAATGATTAAAATCAACTTAAAATTCACTAATTTGATAATTTTCGCCGGGAGTGTCTGTCAACACCATATGAGTTGCAACAAGCAATCTCCTCGAGCGCAGCGAGGCTCAGCGGAATGAGCGAGCGAAGCAAGCCACTCTGCTAGTTTAAGTATAAGGGTTTAATTCATATTTGGTTGTACAACAATCGTTAAATTCCGTAGAAAAGCCTATTTTTTTAATCCTCTAAATGATTAAAATCAACTTAAAATTCACTAAAAACTTATTGTAAATGCTGAATTTTTAATTATTTGGGAAAAAGTGTAGGAATTTATGTATTATGTTATTTTTTTATTTTTTGGTGGTAGCATTGGTTGTATGCCGTATTTTTTTTTTACTTCTGTTAACTAAGTCCTCGTTTTCTGTTAAAGAAAATCTAAGTGATGACACAGATTTATGTCTTCACTACAGGAAGCCTGTGCTATGCACGGGGCCGGTCACATTTCTTAGGACACATTTCCCGGGACCTTTTCCCAGGACATTTCCCGGCACTCTTCCCGACGACTTGTCAGATTGATCGACCACTCATGCCTGGCTCATTTTTGGCTGCAGGTAGAGTGGGAGAGTGCATTTTCAATGCGGGCGCGAGGAGGGGAGAAGTGGTTTTCCGTTAGGCTTTTCTTTAGCCGGCCTCCGATATTATTATAAAGATAAGACTGCAGTAAGTTTTCAGAAACTTTATTGAAACGTTTTTTTTTCTTGGAAATAGGAATTCGTGAGTTTTCTTCATTAAAAATGGACAAGTAAAGGATTCTAAGCTGAATTCGACTATAGGATTTATATTACTGGTGGAATAGGCTACACCAGTGATATAAATCCTATAGTCGAATTCAGCTTAAAATCCTTTACTTGTCTTTTCTCAATGCCTAGCTGGGTTTAAAATTTGGATAGTAATCCATTTCGGCTATACTAGCTACGTGTTACGTATACCATATTCAGGTGGGTTAGGAATAGAATATTCCGGGAAGAGACAAATTTATTCTGCTGTATTGTCACCACCATCAAACGTAGCAACAGGTGTCAGTATCTTTTTTGCCGATGTTTCTGCATCCCTATTTAATTAAAAAAATTTGTTTGACCTTGCGACGCCAGTCATGGCGCCTGTTTTGTATTCGAATTCGTTTCCACAAAGTTGTGTAGTTTTCCAAACACCAGCAACATAAATAACGAACACTTAAAAGGACGGCGCGTTTAACAGAAGCTAAACGTTTCCTCTTAAGCAGCTTTTAGTGTGCAGCAACAACACAAACTAAGGGAAAATTGCGCCTTGTTTTCAACTTGAATACCCAAGTCCATAAAAGCTTCGCCTACAGACCACCTGTGATGCTTCCCTGCAACACAGTGGGTGGATCAACTAAATCGTTGCCCTGACAACCATTACTTCTTCCTTGATGGCAACGACTTTTCGCCGAGGGTGTTAGGTGTTAAGGGTCACCCAGGGTGAAAACGCTTAAAGTAGCTTCTTTCCTTGCCCTTTCAGCGACCCAAGCAAGAATCGTTTCCGTGTTTACTTAGATCAGCGTGTATGAATAATTGAATAAAACATTCTGTCGTTATGTTGAAAGGAGTGGGTCTAGATAAGGCCTACTGAGATAAAGCCAACATGCTATAAACCTTTATTGTGGACTTACTTCATTAAGGTGCTGTGACCGAGATTCAAACCAATGAACTGGATCACACCCCTTTTAGTATATGATTTCGTGTGCTAGCGTGTTAGGGCGTGTTTACGCAACGACTCGCTTTTGCATTCTCTCAGCTAGATGTTAGAAATCATTTGAAATTCCATCATGGTGGCAGCTGTAGCTATGCCGACTCGCAACGAAAACAGTCAATAATGTGATAACTAAGTGGCAGTCCTGCTATGCTGAGCTGTTTAAAGTACGATGACTGTTTCATTAAAAAAAAAAACAATATGATCTTGAGTGCTCAAGCATATTGTTTAAACAATTATTTTTTCCTGGCTATGTTGCAGACATAGGGCCTTAGGGCTTCGGGCAGATGACCAGGAGTGCTTAACGCTCGTTAAACCCTTTACCCTTTTTTTTCCTGGCTAATAATATTACTTCTTTGCTGAAACACAGATGGTGTTTGATGCGCCGTTTTCAACATAGGGATGGTTTGCTTTCTCTCATGTGTTTGTCCCGAACGCATGTATGCCGTCTGTGTATTTTTGCTCACACTCGCTAACGATCGCTGACTTTCATTCACTTTGCTCACTCAATCAGTGCGGCATCGACTACAACATGTAGTCTCTTGGACCGGCATCACGATTTTGATCATCAGGGATCAGTGCACTCAAGCGTCGTTTAAATAATTATTTTTCGCTGGCTAATAATATCACTTCTTTGCTGAAGTCCTTTTTACTCACGGTTGATGTTGGATGCATCGTTTTAAAGTTTGGTGTGGTCATATATCTATCTTTTGTGTGTCAATACGGCGTCAAATTAAGTTTCATTGTTTACAGAGGTCTTATTGTTCCTGGTCACTTTGCAACGTAGCAATGATAAGCCTCATTCACCGCAAGTTTAAAGTGATTGCTAAAAAAGCGGCTTATTGTTGTTGTCGGGATCAGGGCTTATAAGGTGTAGATACCGCTTGAAAATATTACTGACCCATCTCACGTTGTGGGTCGCGACCCAACCTTAAAAATACGCTGTATAGGTTTTAACACAATAGATAGGTGCGAACTAATCTCACTCATCCAGGCATGCAGCATCTCGGCGTGGAGCGGTGAAGCAGATTCCCTTTTGAATATTAGCTAAGGCCGACTGGGGTAGAAACCGCGTACTTCGCCTCCTGACTCAACAGCAGTTGACGCACATGCCAGAAAGTTGAAGACTTTTAGCTCTGCTTCGGTAAAATAAGATTCTGGCGATGTTGAATCAACTGGTCTGGAGCCGGGAAACGAAACCCACAGCTTCTTTTCCAGATAACCTTGTGACATGGGATGGAATATGAAGTGATAGTTAAAACTTGGACGCATTTATTAGATTCTGGTTTCACTGATTTTAAGGAAATATTTTAACGAGCCGATACATACGCTCTTTACACTTTAACGGTTTTCGAATTAATTTCTGTAGTATTGAGTGAATATAGGAAATCCAATGTCACCAGGTACGTTAACATTCAGTCGAGGAAGCAAGCAGGTCTAAATGCAGCAATAAAATATCCATCATCGATCATCTCCCCTTTTAAAATACACGCCTTGCACACATTTCACGTACAGCGTTTCGTATTACAAAACGACTGCTGTCAAAAAAACCTCTTCTTCCTTTTTCCAATTTCCAACGCGACATTCTCAAAAGATAACTGGACTCATAATAGTAACTCTAACGACTTCAGTGATGGATGTACGAGGCTTTAAAGTGGATTTTATCCTTCAAGTTTTCTAGCTTTACATGTCAACCCTGATGGAACGTCTCGGGTCTCGACCAATAGCGTTGCACTCATTTTGGGGTCCAGGATTCTTTTAACCCCTGTTCCCCATGACTCTTCTTCGCTCCCCTTACTTTTTCCCAGAAATCGTCAATACGATTTTTCCTTTTTATGGGTACCAATTTCGGAGCTGCAAAAGCCACAGTCACACACTTTAGCAGGAGGAGGCCATTCGCAAATTACATCACTCCATAATTCATCGTACGATTCTTCTTCCTTCTGAAGAACCCCCCCCCCCCTCCTCCCTCCACCCACACCTTCTTATTGATTTCGACCATTTTATCGTGGATGATTAGAATAATTTCTGGCACTTTCCTGCTCGCTGCGTTCGTGCTCTCTCTCTGCATCCCTTTATTTTCGCTTTCCTTGCTGCCTGGCCGATTAATATTAACGATAGTCCAACCGTTGCTCATCATTGACGACTTATATGGCACGAAGCAATTCGTCTTCCTTAGCAAAGAACCCAAATTGGTGCTAAAAAGAGTGGGTCCTGAAGAACTGAGAAGCAATGCAAGCCTTCTAAACCGAAAAAAAAGCCTCTTTCACAGGCTAGTTGCCCTTATCAGACCTAAGGTACCAGTCATTATTTATCGGGGGGGGGGGGGGGTCACGGATTTCTGAACGGAATGGGCATGCTGACTCGAACTACCTCAGTAGTGCCAATATGCCTCCCTTACATCAAAATTTATTCTACCGTCATGAATCGTGACGTGAACCGTCATGAACTTTTTGAAAATGGCAGACGTCTAGAATAAGGAAGAGCAAACCCTCTATTGAATAGAGTCACGATTGCCATACCACTGTATATACATATACATTTCGCGAAAGCCGGAGTGTAGGCGAGAGTCAGTAACAGGGAAAGGTAGTCGTTGTGACAACCAATGCAAACGCGACAATTAATGTGATAGGTCAAGCATGTTCATGCTTTTCGCTGCATCAGTGACGGAGGGCGAGCATGTTCATTCTTTGCTAGGTACCATTGAAAATGGGCGAGCACCGTGAATGATAATGACGATTACTAGTAACAATCAGTAAGGGTGCGTTTATGCAACGACTCGCAACGTAAATTTTCTCGCTCACTTGCTTTTACATGGTTAATACTAAATCTGCTGGCTGCTTCCCGCCTTTACCGGAACATGCGGCTTTCGAGTTATCTGCGCGGCATGACAGCATCGATTTATGACATCAAGAAACGATTTTTAGTGCTCTACAAGAGAGCGGACTGATTTCTGAATGGCAGCATTCGATGGTTTTGTTTTCGATTCGATAACTCTGAAATGGACGCCATGTTGGATTTCGAATTCTCGCTGCGAGCAGCTGTTTATAAGGCCGGGTTTACGCAACGACTCGCCTTTGCATTCTCGCAGCTAGAATTTAATCTCAATGGAAAAGTTGTCGTTGCCATGGTAACAACTGTATCTGGATTAGCTAAATCCGACCTCTTTTGAGTAAATGCTGTAAGTCTTATAATCCGTGACAATAAGATAAAGAATTCCTCTTAACGAAATTTTCCCAGTCGCTTCCGAACTCGCATTATTCAGTGTTTTCATTGCGAGTTGACATAGCTAAAACCGCCGCCATGTTGGAATTTCAAATGATTTCTAGCTTCTAGCTGCGAGAATGCAAAGGCGAGTCGTTGCGTAAACGCGCCCTAATTCTACCATCGTCAGATCGCTGCCAGAAGCTGTTCTTTGCGCGAGAATAGCAAATTTTGGAAATGGCGAGAAATGACAACACTGTTGTAGCAATGTTTAATATTACTGCTGCACTGGTTCTTTATCCTTGACCTTGTTGTTATTTATAATACATATAGTTAATTGTTTATGTATTGCCGCATTAATTTAGTAGAAATTGAAAGCTCATTTTAAATAAATAACGGTTACCTATAGCAAATAGCGTTTGGCAAGCGAGAAGGTCTCGTTACATAAATCCACCCTTATAAACGAAATATTACGAAATGTATTGCTCACATTGGACATTGGACATTGTATACAATGCAATATTGTACATTGCATTGTTCACAAAAAACTACGGCAATCAACCCATGGGCTCCAACAGAAATAAACACAAATGCGACAACAAACGAGACAGGACAATTGAACGGCTTCCTACTAGACCATGCCGAGAGCAACTAGTCGACAGAATTCGACTCACTAGCTGCTATAGAAATTAGAAGCTATAATGGTCGCGTTCGTTCTTGAGTCCTCCGATGGTGCAAGGCAAATTATCGAGTGCGTTGTCCTGGCAGCAAGGCGCACTGACAGAGCTGAAAAAGGTGACGGCCACTCCACCATGTTCTAAACTTCACCAAGGAAAAGCTATCAACAGTCAAGCCAGGGAAGTAATTCTAATCGTTGCGCGTCGATTTCAGCAAGATGTATTCCCCAACAGTGCCTTGAATAGTAAGAAGAATCCATTCAAAGGCTACTGCTGAATACACTGGAGTTAGTTATTCTACCGTAAATAGAATGCAAGGAACAAAAGATTTAGCTTTGGAAGAATCTCCCTGAGCTTGACTGTTGATCCAAACAAGGTCTTTTGTAAAAACACAAATATGGTTATTTTTCAGTCCCACCAAATAGTGATAAGAGCCAGACGTCCTGTTTTATCTCGTAGTACTGAATAAATGTTCGTTTCCCACGTACTTTTCAAATTTACGCCCCCCTCCGCCTCCCCCATCAATCCCTCACCCAACCACACGTTTTGGGTATAGAACACCAATAATGTATTTTGTACGATTTGAAGGGAAAATGAAATAACTACAAAAACAGCTTCGCCTAAAAAAATATACACCCCCTCAAGCTCGTATCTCCATAAAAATTTACAAATCTGGAGGTGCATAAGTAAAAAATGAGTTTTTCAGAAGAAAAAGGAACTACAATAATTTGACTTGCAATTTCAGAGAACAAGAATTATATAAAATGTTCCCTAAAATTGTTAGTCTGTTTCTGATTAGTTTTGCCTGAAGGACAAAACTAACGACAAGAATTAACAACTCAAATGGTTGTTCGTTTATGTGCCTGTCAATTTTCATGGAGATACACGAGTTGCAGTAGTAATAAGTTTGGAAACACGAGTTGAAAACAACGTAAAATCTTAGTGTTACATTCAGTAAGATTTTCATTCGCGAAATCATTTTTTTTTTCAAGTAAAAGAACAGAAACAAGTATCTTGCTTAACCACTTGTTAGTGCTTTGGCCTCCAGTAGCAACGTTTATTTCCGTTTTTTTTTTATCAACACGAAAAACCTTTTTTAAAGCGGAATTCGGCCTGCTAAGGGTAAAAAAAAAAGGCTTTTTCCTTCTGCTAGCATAACATGTGCCTACCAATGAAAGGATTACAGCAGCTGGCCGGTCGGCTTTCCCGCAGAGCAGTCTACAATGCTGGTTACATGCAGGGAGCTCCACTGCTGCTGGCAAAAAAAGTCGATGACAATTTTTCAGAGGACTCAAGAACCGGCGCGCGTATTATAGATAGTTTCGTACACCACTTACCAATAAGTCTGACAGAAACTTTGTCAGGGTTCCCTTTCCATTGGTCACAGAACTCTGGTAATCTTATGCCATGTACTTTTCCTTTTAAATTTTGTTATATTCATTTTCGGTAAATAAAATACTTACCAAGATAAATGGTTTATTATTTTCATCATTGTGAAGTATCTGCGGTCACCATGGTTTTCTTACTTGTACCTAGAATTTGCTGTCATACTTCAGGTCATGGTCGATTGATATTTTTTTTTTTTTAGTATTTTTTTTATGCCGCTTCAGTTCGGCTGTATTATGAATCATACGTTTCCATATTTCATTTGAATTCTTCTGTATTTGTATGAACAATACTAAGGGCAATATTTTCTATTAAGACCATGCTTCCCGGAGTTTAGTCCAACGTACTCACGCCATGAAAATGAAGTCATATAAAGCTAGTTAGCAAATTGGTTTTCTAACGAAAATTAATCATAATTTTTTCGATCTGAACTGCTTTTAATGTTGGGGTTTTTTTTCCTGCAATTTTGTTCAACAAATTCATAGAAACATTGGGCTGCTATTGGCTTCTCAGATAAAAGTAAAAGAGGGCAGTTTTCCAGGCTCCAATTGACTGGGATTCACACTTTTCACGTTTGGATTCTCTCCATGATATTTTGACGTGCAGAAAGACATATTTTGCCGATAAAGTAGTTCGTACGTAACAACGTCAAAAAGGTAAAGTTTAGTTTTAGGGTCATATGATTCCACGTGAAACCAACACAGCCATATTTTTTACTGCCACCAAAACTGATGAAGTTTGGCTTGCTCATTGGACCGCCAAAGAAGAAATGTTCCCCATAGGTTTTAGGTCAGTAACTTAATTATTTTAGTAGTTAAAGGACTTTAAAATTTTAAGTTTTAGGCAGATTTTCAAATGCAGCGGTAGATTGAAACGGCCGTAACTTCTGTCCTAATTGACCTGGAGAGCTAGTTTGGTGTCATTTTAAAGCTTTTTTAGAGCTCTTACATCTGATAGGCAACACATTTTGTTATAGTGCGTACAAGTAGTTAAGATCATAAATTGTAATCTTTGACATTGTGTAAAAAATAAAAGGATACATTTACGTAGTTGAAATTTTTGTATGTGTCCCAATATGTCTTCTAATGACCCAAACATTTTCTCAAGTTGGGACGGCAATACGTAGGTTAGTTGAAATTTATTTTATAAGTGGGCGCCACCAAATTACACTGAATCTTAAACAAAATTTTCAAGTGAACAGTACAATGTAGGGGGATACAAGAGTTGAAAATTGACTAAATTATACCATTAACCACCTACCTGTACTGTGTGGAGATGATTGTGCACACATTTTTATGGCGCAGCATTTCAATTTAAGAAAGTGGGTAATTTGGCTTTTTCTGCTTCACTTTCGTGGTTACTAAACACGTAAACCAGTCCTGTGTGGCTGTACTCGAATCAACTAGAGTTAAAACAGATTCGCCAATTATTTTCAGAATATATTGACATGGTCGGTAAGTAGTGGATTTGGTCTTCCTAGATGAAGGAAACTAACCGTGACGTCTTCATTGTCTGTCAGGACATACGCCAGCCACCACTTACCGCCATACACACACGTAACAAATCCACGAATTAGGTTCAACTTCAGCATATTTTCTTGACTACTCACATTCACTACTTCTGCCTTGGAAGAATTACGGAGCTTTCAGGTACTGACCTTATTAGTCGATACTGGGATAATGCATTTGTTAGAGTGTGAGCAAACCTCTCTGCAAGAAGCTGTTCCTGTACTGAAAGTTAACTGATGGTTTATCCTCTACTGTCCACTGATCCCGCTGTGTCATGATTTGTTAGTCGTCTGGTCTTTGGAGACTTGCGCTTCTGCTTTAAAACAGTACCACCTACACCATCACAAGCTGTTCTTCCATGGGAGGTAGCGGAAATGTTCCTCTCTGCTTTTACATCAAAATCCGATTGATGGTGATAATACATTGATAAAGTTTCTTCTGCTGTGCAGCAGCTCCATCGGAATTGTAGTTAATCTTGGGATACATTTGCAAATTTGTTCTCAAGACATGCGATCAAGTGACGCTGGTGTAAATGCACAGGAACTGAGTTTGAGTTTGAGTTTTTATTGAGCCAAAAGGGCATTCAAGCGTACGCTCACGCTACTAACTAACTTAGACACTACTTAAATATTAACACATTAACACACATCAAGTACCTAGCCAGTGCGGCCTTCACTAAGGCAGATACCGACAAAATGCGAGAGGGGTGCCGAACCAACGGAGTATAGTCCACCAAAGTCACGATTTAAAACGACGCGTAGCCCGGCAGAACCCCCAAGAACCCCAACAGATGTTACAACAAAACAGAAGAAACTTTGTCAATGTGTGTCACCATAAATTGAATTTTGATGTAGAGGCAGAAGCGTCACTTTTCCACTACCTTCCCATGGAAAAGGAGCTTGTGATGGTGTAGGCAGTTCTGTTTTAAAGCAGCAAGAGAAAGTTTTTAAAGACCTTATGACCAACAAATCATGACGCCAAGAGCGCTGTCTCAGTGGGCCGTGCAGAATATTCCATCAGTTAACTTTCAGTATAGCCCTATGGAGGAGTATATTCACGAGGAACAGCTTCTTGCAGAGGGGTTTGTTCAGTATCGACTAATAAGGTCATGTACCAGAAGGCTTTGTAATTCTTCTGAAACCAAGGTAGTGATTGTGAGTAGTCCAAAAAATTTGCTGGAATTAAACCAAATTCGTGGATTTGTTGCTTGTGCGTACGAAGGTAAGCGGTGGTTGGCATGACGTGTTCTGACAGACAATGAAGAAGTCATAGTTAGTTTCCTTCATCCAGCAGGACCAAATCCATCATTTATTTACCCGCCATGCAAAGATATTCTGAAAATAAGTGCTAAAACTTTTAACTAGTTGATCCAAGTAAAGCCACAGGACGTGTCAATAACGACATAATTCAAAGCCAAATTTAAACATTTTGTTAAATTCAGATGCTACGCCATAAAGTTAGTAAAAAAACGAACTGAGTGTGCACGTAGGGGCGAGGAATAATCCTCTAACTGGAAAATCGCATAATTGGAAGAACGTATAACGGAACACAGTATAACGGAAAATTGTCTAACGGGAATTCATATAATGGAAAGTCGTCTAACAGGAAATTCGTATAATGGAAGCTCGCTGCGGCTATACATTTAACATCAGAAACCTCAGTTATATTATTGTCCAGTTAGACGTTTATCCATTATACGATTATCCATTATGCGATATTCCATTTAGATGCTTTTCCAGATTTTTTACTTAGGCAGATTTTAGACAATTATCCCATTATACGATTTTCCAGTTAGACGCTCGTCCGACGCCCCGCACATAGTAGTAGTAGTTAATGGAATAAGTGTCAAATTTCAACACTTGTATCCCTTAAATTGTACTGTTAACTTGAAAATTTTGTTTGTCGATTCAGTGTAATTTGGTGGCGTGCCTGCTTATAAAATCAATTGCACCTATTCTACATATTGTGGTCCCAACTTGATACTTTTTGGGGCATTAGAAAACACATTAAGACAGATAAAGAAAAAAATTCAACAGTTATCCTTTGATTTTTTACACAATGCCTCACAGCAGTAAAGGAACTTTTCAAATAAAACACAGATTCAAGTTTACTTGAACGAAACGAACTATAATTTGAACTATGGTTCCACGGAACAAGGATTGTTTTATTTCTTGGTGATATCAGAAAGTGAATGCAGTTATGTTTGAATTGGTTTCTATGTTTGTGAGGGTGTGTGTTTAATTTGTGTATTGTACATGCATTTGTGGGATTTGTTTTCTCTGTATTTGTGGGTTTATGTTTTAATTCTGTTTCGTTTGTGTGGCGATGGGTGCATTTTACGTGCACGATTGTAATGTGTGAAACATGCAGGTTCTTTCTTGTTAAGGGCGTTTGTTTTATCCAGTTCCAGGCAATAAATATTGTTTTTTTTAAAAGGGTTGTTGACACTTACCAAGGGTGTTGTAAAACGGGGTGTTAGGAATGTCAAAAAGGGGTGTTAAGAAATTAGAATGCACCAATCATTAGCTGACCTATCGTGTGGAAAACTAAAAATGATAAAACATTTGAATACAGCAGTAAAGTTTCACGTGGACTAAACAGTACAGCAACACAGCAGTATGTAAAACCTTACAGAGAAGTTAATTTGTGTTCCTTTGCTGTTTTGACTTCGGATCAGTTAAACTTTACGTTAAACATCAAACGAGTTCGTTTTTGGTGTGAATTTACGTTTAGTTCCTCAATGCGGAGTTCTGGAGGGCAGTTGTATTGTTTCTAAATTGTTTGCCTAGATTGTTTAGTGCGATTACTACAACTTCCTGCAACAAAGAAGAAGACTTTGACTTTATTGAGCTGAAAGACCCCACAGAAGAAGAAGAAGAAGAAGAAGAATGAACTCTTGCAGCAATGAAGAATCAACTATGAGTCAAGATGACACGCTAAATCTAGAAACACGCTAGTGAGTTGCCATCAAGTAATAGACATGGGACAAAGCGTGGACATAAATATAATTCTAATGCTCCTTTCTTTACAAACAAAATTGAGTGAAGAATGGACACACATACACATGATAAACCAGATCGCAATAATGACAATAAAAAAAAAGCAAAAAAAAAAGCCTACAAATTAACTGAACAATTTAGAAAAAAAAAGTATTAAAGCTTGTGTCTCCGTGAAGCTCAAGCTGTGAAGGCACACAAATAAAAATGGCTTAGGGTTCGCTCGAACGAAACGAACTAGAATTTGAACTCCAATTCAAGTGAAGAAAAAAAAAATCTTTAAAAATTATAAAACAGTTGTGTAATACACAAATTAAACACACCCCACACACTCACAGACATGGTCCATTTCAAGCACAAACTTCAAACGAATTGTAATCTAAACTCCAATTCAAGGAAACAAAATAAATCTCCGAAATAATAAAATGCCTGTATACACAAATTAAACACACTGTCACACACATTCACAGACATGGCCCACTTAACACACAAATTGAGTTTCTTCTGATATTACCAAGGAATAAAAACAATGCTTGTTCCCTGGAACTAACCAAGCGTTCAATAACAAGAAAGGACCTGCATGTATCACACAAAATACACACATAACCACTCAAACGAAACAGAATTAAAACATAAACCCATACCCACAGGCAAAACGTCTGTATAATACCCAATTAAACACAACCACACATACACACACACAGATATTCGAAAAACTTTCGAATATTGGCACCACCAGATAAGGAACTTTCCAATATGGCCACCACCAGATAAAGCGATAAGACCCGGTCTTCCTTGCCCCACCCACTCACGATGTCAAATTTCCGTTTGAAATAAAAACGGATCAGAGTACACTCGAACGAAACGAACCATAATTTTAACTCTAATTTC
>JAHWFP010057533.1:98288-115326 GCA_023313725.1 Lithobius niger
TGCATTGTAACACAAATTTCGTTCACTTTCTGATATTACCAAAGAATAAAAATAATCCTTGATCCCTAGAAATTAGAGTTAAAATTATGGTTCGTTTCGTTCGAGTGTACTCTGATCCGTTTTTATTTCAAACGGAAATTTGACATCGTGAGTGGGTGTGGCAAGAAAGACCGGGTCTTATCGCTTTATCTGGTGGTGGCCATATTGGAAAGTTCCTTATCTGGTGGTGCCAATATTCGAAAGTTTTTATCTGGTAGTGGCCATATTGGAAAGTGGCTAATATGGCCACCACCAGATAAGGTGGTAAGGGCTGGTCCCTCCGTGTTTTTTTTAATGTTCTTTACTTATTTTTTTTTTAACAAGGCACCAAATAACAGTGCTGAAAATTAAAATCAAACTGTATTTTTATGTGCTCGTGAGTTACTGCTCAGTCAAGTAGCAACTTTTATCATTGCGTTTTTATTTGTGTCTTCACAGCTGTGAGCTCCGTGGGGATACGAGCTCTAACTTTTTTGTTAAACAGCAAACCCATTTTTGGTTTAGTTACTAAGTTTTCAGCTTGTTTCCGTTTTTTTTTCTCACTTGAAAATATTTACTTAAAAATATATATATCATAATAGTTACCTACTACACATTTGGGGGAGTGGGGAACCAAAATGGCCACCTTAAATAATTCTTGGCCCGGCCGTAAAACCGTTTGTTGGTTACGTCATCGCGAAAAAAAACTTACGC
The DNA here is from genome assembly GCA_023313725.1 of Lithobius niger. Classification (NCBI taxonomy): domain Eukaryota; kingdom Metazoa; phylum Arthropoda; class Chilopoda; order Lithobiomorpha; family Lithobiidae; genus Lithobius; species Lithobius niger. The sequence continues at coordinate 99,021 of JAHWFP010057533.1, forward strand.
CGAAGCTGTTTATACCATTGGGGTGTTGGTTTCGGGGTGAATCATGAACGCATTTGTTTTGTTTTTATTTTTTTGTTGAGCTTCTCCGCTCTTTTCACTTGTCGTGCCACATTGCTGCATTTTAATTAAGTGTGAGTCACTGGATCCGGATTTAAATCAGGAACTCTCTTGTTGCCCTTCCGTGCCGTTCTTAAGTAATAAGGCTATTTTGTCACGTGACCTATCTTTTGGTCAGGATGCAGCTGTGGTTTTTAGGGATGATAAACAAGAGAATGATGGATAAAATAGTAGGCGGAAGAAAAAAGAGAAAGGATGCTCGTTACGAAAATGATAATAACGAACGCAGGTGCAGAAGCAGTGTAGCGTGGACAGCTACTCTACTCATCGCTCTCTGGCCTGGCCTGTGTGGCCTTTCGGTGTTCAGTGTAGAAAAGATGCCTGCAGCCTCCTTAGCTAGTTTAACGTGCTTTGACACCGCACCAGCTCGGATTTTGGTAAAAGTTGTGTCAAGGCATTGTATGGATGTGTAGTACGTTCAATACGCGACTAGGATGGGAATTTGTACGGGAAGCAAGTGCGGAACGAAGAGTCGGAAAGATGGGGAGGGGGGGGGAGGTGATGGTTGTGGCTAATTAAGGATTTAGAAGTTGGTTTAATTTTTTTTTTAAATATATTTTAAAACGGGCGATAACCGTGTGCCCTAAATTGTTTCGTCATGGGGGGAGGGGGGATTATTACCCCAAAATTGTAAAGCTTCGACGATTCACTTTCGCCCCAAAATTGTTGAACGTTAAACGACGGGAGGGGAAGGAGCGATAGGAGCGCTGAACAGTTGGTGGACTTTCCATTTCGCCGAATCCCGTTTCACCTAATTTAAATATTCTTTAAAAAATGTAACATATAAGGAGTTGAAGAATCATTCAACTTGAAAGGAATTTGTGATTAGGTGGCGTTTCTGATGGCATAAGGGACCGCTCAGAATTGGGGGGGGGGGGGGGGGCCCGGCAAGTTTGGGGGGGGGGGCCCCCCAAAAATTTTTTAGCCCCCCCCCCCAAACTCGCCCTAAAAATTTTTTGGTCCTTTGAAGGGCTGGTTTTTTTTAGTAGCCCCCCCTTCCAAAAAAATCAAAGCATTAATAGTTGATAACCGTTTGTTTCCACATATGCATCCATTCCTGTGCACTGGAATACTGGTCTGAAGGTAGACTCAGAAATAATCCTGTGGTCGGTTCCTGGTGTTAGCGTTCCATCTTGTTCGATCAGAGAATTGGCTGTGCAATGCAACCAGTGCGAAAACACCGTTTTGTTTTTTTGTTTAACGAGAATTAACCAAAATTGGTCATTCTGCTCGATCGACGGAGAGAGGGATAATTTAGCTGGAAAAATCCAACCGGAAAACTACGTTGTCACTTTTTAAACAATAAACCACATGTATTACAACCACACGTTGCAGAGATCTGAGAAAGGAATACATACGCCTGACTGGGAAAATACTACGCTTTATAATCATGAGACATTTTTAAATTAAATTACTAATGTTTACAGCGGGGTTCGAGGCGCAGCCCCGAAAGCTGAAGCTATTTTATTGATTCAGAAGAACTTTTTTAAAGAATTCTGAAGAGCATTTTTAGGACAATTGCACAACGTGAACTGCCAAAAAAAAATAATGAAAATTATTACGGCCCACCTTTTAGAGCCAGTGAAAAATTTTGATCCCCCCCTTGAAGGGCAGCAAAAAAATGTGTAGCCCTCCATCTTTTTATTCTCTCTCTCTCCTCCTCCTCCTCCCCCCCCCCTTCCCCGCTGAGAAATTCTGAGCGGTCCCTAAGCTTGGTAGCTCGAGCGAGGCATGCAAAAATTTCGGAAAAATAAACTATTTCGACGCAACGGTAATTCCACTGTTGCCGAAAATTAAGACTACGGATTCAAATTCGACTAAACGGGATCCGGCGAAACGGGTATATGCCGAGCAGTTTTGTGCTTTGACATCCCCTGCCCTTGGAAAAAGATGTACTAATAAAGAATATTATTGAATGTGTAAGCCATACAGGGACATGTCAATACGGCCGAATGGGTAGGGTTTCGGCCTTCGGTTTCATAAGACGAGGGTTCAAATCCCTGCTCAGGCAGTCTGACGTTCGCGTCCAAAAGGCAGGCTGCATCAAGCCGATACTGGATTGGGTCGGTCGCAGATATTTAGGATATCTGTATCGGCAACTTTTGCTGAAATATTGATAGCTCGGGAACCGCTCGAGATAACGACACGTGGCGTTGTGCTCAGGATATCACTGAGTATATATCTACCGTCTATCTTTTACCTGTTCATTAAAATTTTTAAATGTCTTATTTAACGCCAAAAAAAATATAGGCTAGTTGATTGCCAAAGGTAATTAAGAATTCAATTTTTGAAGCATCGTCCCGGTATCCGCAAATTTTAAAATATCGCTAATCGCAATCTGAGAAATATGTTAGCAAAAACATAACTCGAACCCATTTAGCTTTCCGTCTTGTAAATTTATTTATTTATTTATTTTTTGTCTGTTTATTCTGACTTGTAAGGAACAATACTGGTTACATCATCTACGGCATCGCGTCTACACCGAATAGCGTGCTGCTTGGGTGCGCCGTGATTTGGGTGTGGTGCGACGATGTTTCTTCGCTGGTCGCCAGGTGGCGTCCGTCCAGCGAGCGATACGGTCGAGAGAAACGCGAGCCTGAAATTCTGGGAAAACAATCGTTCTCCGCCGAACTCTTTTGTTTTCTTCTCTATTTTCTCTTTCCCGCGAACTCTCACTACGTTACGGTGAAGGAGTAAAGAGGCTGCACGTGCTCTCGAGTCATGTGATGAGGCCTTGTAAAACATTACTCATGCCTCTTTCCCGCGAAACGATTGTCATACGAAGCTTCGGATAAATGTCGATAGAGAGAGCTATTTAATTCAATGTCCTGAAAAGATTTAAAAGAAACATGTAAACATAAAAATTAAATAACGAGTACAGATAAGAGCGAGTGGTGTTAATAAAGGAGGTAACAGGATATGAGCTGTAAGTGAAACGCTCCATCCCGTCCTCAATTATTTTGGTAAAAGCGATTTTTTTTTTCTCTTTCCTAGGAGCTGACGCATTCTTTCATGAGTCATGCTACGCAGACGATCAATAGGAAACAACGGATTGTAGTAGAGAGCTAACTTGCATTCTGGAGATTACGTGGTTTTCTCCGTTACCGTCAAAACATCCTACAACAGTTGAGAAAACAGGCTTGATGAGTGATGGGGGAGGGAGTGGGGGGATGGATGATTTCACCTCTTTGAGAAGATGGCCAGGGAGCATTCACAAATTAGGTAGCACTTTTTTTCTATCAATTTAGACACCTCCTCCCCCCCCCCCGCGCCCCTTTGTGATCCAAGGGTAACACTTCAAAGGGCTGAAATAATCCACCCCCCCCCTCCCTCCTCCACCAATTGTATAGCTTTTTTTAATAAATTCATTAGGGGCAAATGACCAGTGATTTTGGGGGAAAAAAATTTAAGTCACATTCAGAATTTAGAAAATAGTTTAGCTAAAAGAATTTAGCTAAATAACTTAGAAAAATTAATTAGCGAAAAACAATTATGTGAAAATTAGTGTTACGTAACACTTTATCATACCCCCCCCTCCCCCATAACGCATGGTAACACATTTAATCAACCCTCCTCCTCCTCCCCTTCAGGCGTTACGTAATTTATGAACGCACTCTAATAGTGTGAAATGGTAACAGAGTCTAGCTGCCTAAAGAAAGTGTTCTTGCCGATAACTGTGTAGGGTATCGTGGCAAAGTTCCTACTAGGTCAGCCTGGTAGTGTGAGAGACTACACGATTAGGATTGAAAATATCAGAGCTATTACTCCTCCCAGCTTATCAGGAATTGAGAGCAGAATTGCATAAGCAAATAAAGAAATATCATTCACCGGGCAGGGAAAATAAGAAAAAAATTTAAGGAATTTTTTTTTTTTTTACTTACGGAAATAAAAAAATCTCAAAATGACCTGAAATGCCTCTTTGCCAATCTAAACATTAGGCTAGAGAGTAATGACAATAACGCCTTCACTGCGGCGATCGTGTCCGAGCCGTTCGTTGAGCTAGCTGCAAGGGGCACCGGATACAAATGGAGGTAAAAAAAAACGGTATTTTTAGTCAAGCTGATGCTGTGAGAGCGGTTTTCTTCGGCCTAAAAAACATTGTTTCGTCCAATACCTTCCTAACATATCGGAAAAGAAAAGATTCCTCTTGCTGGAAATTGCAGCAGCTGCCAACACATCCCCAAAACTGAGTATTTTTAGGTAAAAAAAAAAAACCGCTGGGGTGGGGGGACTCTTCGTAGTCACTGAGGGAAGTGGACCGAATGGGCACTAACTACTGATGACTTGCTGCGTTTCAGAGACACAGTCATTGTGTACCCCGACTAAATTCCCAGAAATTAACGTTGGATTCTCTCTGGAAAAGCTGAAAAAGGGCAGCAAGAGAGGCGGACCCAGGATGGTGCGGATGATGCCCCCCCCCCCCTCCTCCCTTAGAAAATGGCTTCTTATAATGTAAAGTTCCCTTGACTCCCACATCATTACAGAAATGGGAAAAGATTACTAATACTGTTTTTATTTTGATATGACAATTTTGGTTCAGCACCCTCCCTAAAACTATTCTGATGCCGCCCCTTGGCAGCAACAGTAACGCCACACTGGCTACGAGGCTAGCAATGCTTCCGTTATAGTGAATTAGAAAACAAACAAAAAAACTCGTTTGATGTTCAAGATATGATTAACTAAATCAAGGTCAAGGTGGATAGGAGCACGATTAAGCTTTCCTGTAAGATTTCAAATACCACAAAGTTTCTGTTTAGTCCACGTGAAACCTCACTGCTATTCTAAAATGGTTTTTACTTTTGAACACGGTAGGTAATCTTGACTGACGCCTGCGCGAAAAATGGTCAAACGTTTACTAGTAAAGTTTGTCATGTTTGTCAAGTGATGAACGGAAAGGCGACGACTTAATTACAAATACTATACTGAACAATAAAGTACAAAAAAAGTAGGCGAGTGTATGCTGTGGTGATGTGTGGATAAGTGTTTAGCTAATTCTCGTTGCTCCAAGCTAGCTGCATTTTTCACTTGTATCAGCCATGGGATGACAGAAGACGGCCCATGATGATAAGTTCCTTTCCATTGTTCCGCACCGCACGTCATTAAGAACAACGATGGAACGTATTTGGGGGAATAACTAGCTTTTAATTAGGGCGTGTGGTGCCCCCTGTTGGCCAAAAAATGAAACTTTAGGTTGAAATGTTAGTTAAATTATGTAAAAAGCTGTACGCTCCATTTACGGCTGTGTATAGAAGCCAAGCATTGAGATCCACTGGTGTTTAAACCATTTATGGCGTTAAGTACGCCTACTTTGAATTAATTTTTTGGCCAAAATACTGTGGCTTGCCCAAACTTGTTTCAACTATTAGCACAACATTCAAAACCCATTGCCAACCCTTTTTTTTTTAACGCCTGTATGAAATGGTAACATTTGGCGCAATTACATTGAATCATTTTTCAGTCACGGCAGAAGTTAGTTGCCGCCTAAATGTCTGCTGGAGTTGCAAACCTAGGCTACATAATATTGGCGTAAATTCGAAACTTTGTTGCGCGTTCTCACGGACCAATCACGAAGAGTCTTCATCGTGGTTTGGTCGCGGAGGCCAAGTGTTTTCTTTCCCTTACTGGTAGAGAAATCAACGCTTGGACCTTTCCCGTTCTCATCTCCAGAAAACTGTATACCTTCCTGTTCATTGTGTTTTGCTGCTGCATTTCTGAAATATCGGAAAACACACCACACCAAGTCGAAAGGTAATTTCTTATAATTGTGTGGGTTCTTGTTAGTTTTGTCGCTGGTTTCCCGAAAAGTTTTGGTCACGATCCTGCGTTACTTCTAAACTTCCGGTTAAAAATTAGGTGGTGTTGTTTTTACCTTTTGTGTTTTCTGCGGCGCCCGTAAGCCACACGTACCCCCCCCCCCCCCAACTCTCTGTCCCCACTTTACCGCCGCAAATCCTTAGTAAAAATGGAAGATTATATGCTAAAAAAAATGTGCTGAGATTAGCTTTTTGTATTTATATTTTCTCAATAACGGTCGGTTGTTCCGTAAATTCCTCTACATAAAAAAAAATGCGGCTTACGCCCAGCTACGCTTTGGTACCCCGACAACCTCCCTCCCCCCAACTTTAACCACCCACGATGAACGCTTGTCATTTTGCTGTACACTAAACGGGAATAAGATTATTTCTCCTTTAGGCGGATTTCTACCTTTTTTGATCTATGTAAAGTACCTAAAACTGCATTAAAATACCTCCAAACAGACCAAATTAATCCGTTTCGTCCCTTTGTTCTCTTGAGTGAATTTCATTCCTGACTAAAATGTCGCATATTTAGACGAATTTTAAACCAATTTTTACTTCTACGTCATTTGGCCTCTAAACACTATTAGGCCGCAGTGGCGTAACTACAGGGTGGCGGCCCTCAACCTCAACCTCAGGGGGCCCCCGAAAAAAAACATTACAGTATTTATATTTAAAAAAGGCTCTTCTGTAGTACACTAATTTTATTTAATTTGATCAAAACTGTACTTAAAAATTAATTTCGAGCCTCCCAGTCCGTCCATCCTCTATCATAAAAAAAAATGTGGTGGCCCACAATAAAACCGACGAGCTGACAAGTTCGCTAGAGTCCAAACTTTTTTCCGATTTTTTTTGTTTGGGTTGAAAAAAAGGAGAATAGGGACCACTTGACTGTAGAGTAAGAAAAAGTGGTCCGTATTTTCGCAATAACAAAGAAAAAGTATGAACATAGAATTTTTTATGGGCCATCATGCATGTTAAGGAGGGGTACCCCAAGGGCTAATTTACCACTAATTTAATGCAGCTACGCCACTGTTTGCCTCCAAAACAAAATTACTGTGTGTGCCACTGAGAAAATCAGCTCATAATCCACCAAATTTAAGCTATCTAACCAGTCTAAACCACAATCCGAGTCAGTGTAACTGCCATTCTTTATTTAGCGTTTGATGAGACCTTTAAAACACTTCGGCAAATTTTCACTTCTGGATTTACAGTACTACAAAAAAGGGTAAACGGAAAAAAGAATCCACGGAAAAAAATCCAGGAAAAAAATCCAGAGGAAAAAAATCCAGAGGAAATAAAATCCAAAGAAAAAAATCTACGGAATAAAAATCCAATGCTATTTTTTATTTCATTATTTTTCTTTTATCTCCATTGCTAAAAAATTGTGGCATTCGCTTTCTGTCGACTCGCAATTGTAAACAGGTTTTTTATCTCTGGTAATTTGTCCACTTTCAAAGTAGTTGTTCGACTGCTACTCAAATGTGTAACTCCGGTGTAGTCCCCTTTCCTATTAAAAGACATCGACCAGGTCGAAATCGGTCGAGCATCGTTTTACCAAGAGGCTGCCTGGTCTGCGTCACTATTCACCCGAAGCACACAATTAATGGGAAAGAAAATGTGGCGCCAAGATCATTAAAGTGCAAAAAGCAAAACTTTAAAGCGTGTATAAGTTAAAAATAACACTTGTTTAAAAATTGCATGGCCAAATGAATGGAAATAGAAGGTTAGACGTGCATCGGTTAGACGTGCATCGCAGACACAAAGGTCCCCAATGCCATTACAAGACGAGTAGGAAGGGGTGGGGATTGCCAATTGTTTTGCAACATCATTTAGGTAAATTTTAAAAAGAATACCAACCAACGTAATTTGATGGTCACTGCATTAGAATGGAAGGGAGTGTCTCACTAACACCAAACTTAGTTTACAGTTCGTTTGTTACAATGAATTCGCAAATGCATCACCGTAATCGGATGGTGTGCGCAATTACTGCTCGCAATGACTCATTTAATTTTCGACTGCTCTCGGCGTATTGTTCACACAGGCTTTTAAGTTTTGTTGCATCTCCTTGTAAATGCTTCGTTTTCTCTTGTTGGGCAGCTTTGAAAGAGTTTTGTAGCACGAAATACGAAATAACCGCACATTAACAAAATGCGAAAAAATAATAAAATAAAATAAATGGCATTGGATTTTTTTCCCTATGGATATATTTCCTATGAATTTTATTTCCTGTGGATTATTTTTCTTTGGATTTTTTTACCTGGATTTTTTGCCCGTGGATTATTATTTTTTGGATTTTGTTTCCTAGATTCATTAAATAGACAACTGTCGCCAGGGATGACGTAATCAACACGAAGCTTCTGATTGGTTATGGATATGTGAGCATTACAGGAAAGCCAACCGTACAGTACGTACTCGAGCTAGCGGACATTACGTAAATTAGCAGTAGTCAAGTATCGTAAACCGGGGATACTTTGACCGGTTTGAAAAATTAAACAGAAATATCTCCTATATAGAGACTGTAATATGTTTGAACTTCTGACCATGTCTCCATAATTGTGGGCCTCGAAAAATACAAAGAATGTTTGACTGAGGTTCACCACTTTTGCATAAAAAAATAAAAAAAGTGACTTAGTTGACCGGGTAATAAAATCCTCCTTGATATGTATGAAAGAGATTCGTAGCAGTCAAAGTACCCCCAGAACAGTAAACAATGACTATACAAGCATCTTTCAGGTAAAATTAACAGTAAATAATACAAATTTGGGGTTACTTTGACCAGTCCGTAGGTCAAAGTATCCCCTTTTTGTTCTCAAATCATGTACCTAGCGGCAATCACAATGTTTTCCTGCCTACAGATAATGTTTATCCGAAAGTATTTGATACGTGATAGTTCCTAAGACACCAATAACGGACTACAGACGCATAATTTTTTGAAATAATTATTTCGGTTGTGGGTCTACTCACCTACTTTTGTCGACAATAATTACAATGTGTTCACGCATGGGAATCTATTTTCGCGCCTACTGGCCACACAACAAATTCAACAGAGACACCATGTACAGGACTTTAAAGAACTAACAACAACAAAATTTCAGGCTAAATCTATTATTAACAGCGTCATAGTGCGTACGCAAACTAGTCTTGCTCGTCTGTTTTGGTCAAAGTATCCCCGGTTTATGGTAGTTACGTTAAGGTTTGACCTTACAGTTTGACCTTACAGTAACTGCACCAAAAATATATTACTCGATAATCCCTAGACAACAAACAAAGCTTGATATCTAGACACACAGTAGTGTGTCGTCTCCAAGTAACAGTAGATCATCCGATTGTTAATAAATATTATTGATAAAAAAAAGCGGCCTCACTAGCATACTGGTGTAAATTCCCAATGCGGTAGAAATCTCTGCAAATCGTTTGAATCAGTTGTCTTGGGTCCGAATCTAGGAAAAAAGGTCCGAGGAAAAAAGGTCCGGGGAGAAAAGGTCCGGGGAATAAAGGTCTGGGGAAAAAAGCTCTGCGTAAAAAGGTCCGTAGAGAAAAGGTCCGGAAAAAAGGTCCGGGGAAAAAAGATCTGGGGAAAAAAGGTCCGCGGAAAAAAGGTCCGAGGAAAAAAGGTCCGAGGAAAAAAGGGCCGCGGAAAAACGTCCACGGAAAAAACGGCCGCGGAAAAAAGGTCCGCGGAAAAAAAGGTCCGAGGAAAGTTAAATAGCACGACGTTGGCACTGATAAATGCTGTCTTTAAATATATAGGCCTATATATGTATATGTGTGAACATATACCCCGACTATACAATTAATAATGCCCTTATTAATTAACGCAGACCAATGCGATTTAAACTGTCTCGTCTCGTTGGGGGGGGGGGGGGGAGATGAAGGAACACGTAGCATAATTTGAGAAGCAATGAATGTGCGGCCGATTATTTGCCGCATGTGTATTTACCCTCGCCCTCACCATTGTGAAAATACGCTCAGCTCTGGTTTCTGTTGAAGTTTTTGTTAAATATTTTAATTTCATATCACTCCTTTGAGAGACCGGGTTGCGTCCAAAATTGGGTTTCCCGGTTGGAGTTAATGTCTCTTGACTATACCTTTTTTTCGTATTAGAGCAACCCATGTACAAGGTACAGGCAGAGAATTTAGACGTAGCGCGCAACAATAATCTCATTAAAAAAAATAACTTTTACGACATTAAGCCTTTGTAGTGCTAGTTTATTTCGGACTGATAAATATATTTCATTAACCTTGAATTTGATGAACAATTTAGAAGTTATAAGCCAAACTTTTTCAGTGCCCAGGTGGTACTATTTAACGTTTCCTCGGACCTTTTTTCCTCGGACCTTTTTTCCTCGGACCTTTTTTCCGCGGACCATTTTTCCGCGGACCTTTTTTCCGAGGACCTTTTTCCCCCGGACCTTTTTTCTCGGATCTTTTTTCCGCGGACCTTTTTTCCTCGGACCTTTTTTCCCCCGGACCTTTTTTCCGCCCCCTTGGGTCCAGTAATGGAATAAACCTCAACATTAAATTGTGGGAACGTGTTCTTTATGGACAAAATGTGCCCTCAATAACGTTTTTCTAAAATGGGGGTTGCAGCTAGAAGCAGGTGGTCCTGAAGTTACGCGTAAGTGCAAAATTATTGTTGTATCAACAGCAGATTATAACATCTTAAGTGTTATACGCTTAACGTTTCAGTACTTAATTGTAAGAATACATTGTTGTTGCAAATAGGCGGTTCACTTATGCTCTTAGTTAAGTTTAGAGTAAGGTAGCCTTTATAGCAGGGTGTTTGGCTTCGGGCCACGGCCCGAATAAATTTTTCATTACTGGTTCACTAAGAGATAGGGTATCTTTTTATTGCATAGGAACTTAAATCCTTGCAATTACCATACTCTTATGCTTGTCATTAATTAGGAAAAAGCCACAGTAAATTTTAGTGGACAATTTTTCTAGGGTCTTTTTTTTTTTACCTGTTTATCTTCTATTTCTTAGCTTTTTTTACCCGTTTTAGGCCTTTACCGCCCTTTTTAGGCAGTTTGGCCTTTTCTCAGGCACCTCCGCTCCAGCAAACGTCTGCATAAAAAAAGCAACTTTTTTTTTTATAAAAAGGGCATTTTCCGGAAAGGCATTTCTCTTCCCCCCCCCCCCTCATCCTGTGCACGCCAATGCTTGAGCGTGCTAGGAGACCGAAATTATCGTGCTTGCTTGTGAATGGAAAAGTACAAACTGCAGTTGTACATTTCGACGTGTATACTACTTCCCTTCATTGTAATCTGTTAGCTTTAAGTACGTAGTTGTATTGGAAATAAGCCAACAGGAAAAGCGCACAGAAGATATATAACGGTTTTTTTTTTAAGTAGTCAGGTGGTACATAAAGAAGAGCCCGTAGGGCTGAACGGAGTGTCCATCACAGTCCATCACAATACTGCTGCATGTTCCATCTCCTCGTTCTTGGTCGCGACCCCATGCGGCCAATTAATGTGGGACGACTGATCGTTAATATTATTTGTGGTAACCCATGTTAAAAATAAACTAAAATATAGGTTATAAACCAATACGTTGATTCGAAAAAATGCCCCTCGTGCTACGATTAGCTAAGACACTTCCGCGTGTAACAGCGCGTGCCACAAGCATGCAGCGCAGCGGTGAAATAGATAGATGGCTTATTCAAGCCAAGGCCGACTGGTGAAAACGAGTGTTTCGCGTCTCCAGACTCCCAATGGCAGTTCGAGTGCCGGAAATGTTGACAGGGTTCAGACACTTTTTTAATTCTCAATTTCCCCGACATTTTAAGGTTTTTCAGTTGGATCCAATGGCAATTTCCCGGTGTTTACAAGATGTTTAGTTAGGGAAACAGGCAGTAGGTAATGTTTTTATTCATATTTGTACGAAAATAATCCAACATCCTAGAAAATATCTGTGTAGAGACTAGTCCAGGACGGACTAAACGCATTTTCATCATAGATTGGTTCTTGCCTAAGATTTGGTTTATTGGAGTTATATGTCTAAAATACTTGAACATATTAAAGCACGAATTAAAGTATTTGCCACTTAGCCTAAGATTTTGTTTCTGATCTGCTAATTTAATAGCACTTACAGATCAGACACAAAGGCATTTTTTTTTCAAATTTCCCTGTCTTTTCCCCGATTTAAAAAAAATGTCTTGTTTTCTCTGAAATTGCCCTGAGATTTTGGCTCTATTTTCATTTTCCCTGAGGTTTCCAGGTTCTCCAGGTTTTGTCTCAACCCTGGTTGACGCCTTTTAGCGTTGCTCTTGTAAAATAAGATTCCTAGTTGTCATGAAAATAAACATTACCGATCTTTTTTGCATTCTCTTTCTCAATGCTGTTTTGTGTTATAGAAATTTGAAGAGATCCTTCCGCGCCGCTACCCACCGTGCATCCTACTGCGCAGCCTCCATCATATATAAGTTCGAACGGAGCGGTCCGAATCATCTTTTCTTCTCTAACCACCGTCTTGTGCGGTTGTGCTGTTTGGTCTCCTCTTCGATTTCGCTACCGTAGATGCCTTGCGCCAAGGGAGCGCTTAGGGAACCGTTGGTCCGCCCAACGCCTTCCTCATCTTCTAATCCATTGAACGCCCTACCTGGGGCTGAGGTCCTTAAACTTGACTCCATTGCTTTTGGAAGGGGCTTGGTCGATCCGACATCCCCCCCCCCCTTCCCAATCCGTTCCTGTCAGATTCCTCGGCTCCGGTTGCGCCGGTCGATACTGCCGCCACTTCGCCGATTCCGTGCGGCCAACCTTGCAAAGGAAAGGACTTTCAGAAGATCTATCCCGGGCTAAAGAACTTTACGCCCGCCTTTAGCTACAAGTAAAGATGCGCAAAGTTGTGGCTCGTAAAGTGACCGTCCCTTCCGCTACCGGTCCGCTTGACCTAACCTCCCGTCCTTCTGTCGCCTCTCAATCCATTCCTGCTAGTCAGTCAGGTGAGCCGCTTTCGAAGGAACAGGTCCATGCACTTATTGACTATGCTATTCAGACCTTAAGAGGAAGCAACATACCATTTCGGAACCATCCTCCTATACAGCAGCATGAATGGCCTATGCAGCAAAGAAACCTCACCGAGCTAACGATGATCCAGGTCCATCCCGTCTGGTACGCTCCGTTCCGCCACGGCTAGCTCTCGATCCGGAAGACTGCATCTCCTTGTTCGATGATGAGGATCGTGCATATTATACCAATCCCGAAATTCCCCTTCCCGATTTGCTTAAAACAGTTGAAAATATTATTCCAGACTGTTTTCTTTATAAGCCATCCTCCGACTCCGCTGCGCCCATCAAGAATCGCGGACTTTCTACTGGCTTTGGCTTCGGTCTCCGAGATGAGTTCCCTCACCAACCGCCGGTCCTGGAACAATCGACCACTCTTCTGACTACGCTGCTTCGGAACGGTGGTGTGCTTCTTGGCTACAGCACGCCGCTTGAACTTAACAAGGATTCACCGGCCCGGACCTGAGACTGCGATCTTCCGTCCTACTGATGATGGCATTGCGAATCCCCAGAACTTTGACATATACCCGCGGTCTGAGTTTCTCACGGCCGAGGCTAAAATGGATTTTGGATCCTCACTATTCCTGCCTCGTCGGGTAGCAGCAGTTCCGGTTTTTGTGCTTCGTGACAACGAAACAAAAACTGGGAAACAAAACCCAAGGCTTCTCTCCCAGTCGAGTTTGTGACACGGGATGGAGTAAGCGATAGTTACAACATGGACACTCCCATGTTGTATGGTTGTGTTTGCCTTATTAGCTTCTGATACTGTAATTTTTTTTAACGTTTTGTTCAAATGACGTCACTGACTCGAACCGGCCAACCATCCCGTCTCCAAATCATTGTCATCCTCTATACCAATTGGGCTACTCATCCACTTGTTATGTTCTTGTGTGTATTTGTGCTGTTGATTAGTTTCCGACTTAGATTTGTAGGAGTTACCTCTGGCAGTGTAACTAAAAAGTCTGGCAACTCTTTAATGACGGATCCTAGACATCATAACAACAAAGGGCGTCTATTCCTAGCCTACTTAGGTCCGGAAAGACTTCCTTTCTAAGTTATGATGGATGTCGTAGCGTGGCCCTGAGCAACCACTCGAAGCTATTGGCAACCCAGCAACAGCATTACCGGCTTTGCCGGGCAACACTGCCAATGCCATCGGAGGCATTGTCAGCAGACTTGGACTTGAGTGAAAAGACTGGAGCCAAACTTTGAAAGGCGCATGCAAAACTGGTTAGGTTAATTTAGAAAACAGGGTTTATGGACCCAAGTGTGGGTTGACGTATTTTGTTGAGTTAATGTCTAGAAATTCAGGCCAGACGTTTTGTTTCATGCACATTTGAGTATGTTTGAGCCCCCACTCCTTAGGCCATGGCCGAGACTTTTGGCCTGGCTTTTGGCTGAATGGGCTGCGACCACAATGCGGGTTTAAGAGGCAAACGGTAACATTTAGATCCGCCATTGAAAGGTTTAGTGAGTTTTTATTTTAAAAATAATAATCTTGTGGACGAGTGGCCGTGACGATAAAAGCGGCATGGTAGTGGCTTGGGAACACTGTACATTTGCTGTTTCGAATCAGATTCGCGTCATTCGAATAAACGTAAGTGGTTTTTTATATTTTTTATATTTTTATTTTTATTTTTCAGCTGTTGTCATATTTCCGACCTATCTTTATACAACTTAGAGCAATTGGTATATTTTGGGCTAACTCAAACCAGTGTGTGTTCTGCAAAGGTGCTTAGCGCAGAACATGTAGGGTGCCGTCCTTTATCCCGGAATGCACACCCCCATTCCGGGATAAAGGACGGCACGGCTGTCGGGATCAGACAATTCGGCTTTACATTCTTTACTTCCTGTTATAGCTTACAGTCGACAGCCTCAAAATTAAGTAATTTTAATAAAATTATGGTACAAATGAATTCGAAAAATGGTATGAAATTAAACAAATATGGCACTTGAAAGCAAACAAAGGAAGTTAATTTTACTAAGCTCAAGGTCGGCCGAGATTAAAACGTGCTGCATGAATCCCGGAAAGAACAAACTGGTCAGTCAACCACTATACGCCTGCGCCAAATACAGTTAGTTATATTCTCAAAGGGAACACACCTTCTCACTATATTCGAGCATCCTGCGCGAAATAGTTTTTGCAACATTTACATCGGTTAGAATGAATGTAGCAAAACCGTTTCTCACCAGGGTAAAAAATATTTACACGCGGCTGAAGTAATGTTGCAAAGGAAAGCCAGCAGGGAGGAATGTACCTTTAAGTCACGAGTTCTAAATGTATATGTAGATTACTTGTAATTTATTTTTTCCGTAGCTAAAAGTGGCACTATGACCGATTGAAAATCGTCCGAAATACCGTGGCACCATCTAGCGGCAGTGATATTGTTAACCTTTACAGCTTCCTCCCAGGTGCCTTAGATCACCTTTGAGCTAAAAAAAAAAAAATTATTAAAAACAAAAGTTGTGACTTTATTTTGGCCCAGTGTACCCAAATCTTTTTCATCCGTCCAATCCGCATTAGTTAACAACACCTGGCAACGATTTCCAGGTGCAGTTAGTTACGCATTCAATGCATTGCTCACTTTCGTTCGTTCAGTAATTCATGAGTCACCCGTGAATGTCGCCGTGCTGTCTGCCAATACCCGACCGAGTAGTACGGCAATGTAGTGCATGAATCATCGTGAATTCTTTAACCTATAATCCTATCTAGACTATTGCGTAATACAACGTAGCCTACACATTCCTTAAACGCATTTCATACCATGCCAACTGTTAGCACGTGTAAGGGAAATAAATGGTTACATTAAGTCGTTTTGATTAGGCATTGATAACTATTTCTATCACTTACGTAATCTGACATTTGCAGCTTTGCCTGTTGCCACGCCGCTATTATTTGTTTACAATCGCCCTCTTGTAACTATTATACGGGTCATTATCACTTGTTTACGCTGTAAACAATTTTTTATTGCAGCTTGATAAGAAAGCTCGGTGTGTTCATGCCCCGTCCCCATAAACATGACTGACATATAATTTTTATACACAAGGCTCGCTATATAATAGTCTGGGCACCTCGTTTTTGTTCACGTCTGTAGGGGTGTGCTTGGCATTGTTTGATTTTTTCTCTTTTTAATTAGCTTTGCTTGCGGTCGGCGATTCATTAGCATAAAGCGTCAAAACTACGCCCCAACAAACCGCAGGACAAGAACTTGATGCTTTAACTCACGAAAAAATAGCGTTGCTATGACGACCGCTACTGTGGAACGCATGATCAACATTACCTTCAAATGAGCGGAATTCCTCCATTTCATGCATATTAAAGATGGTCGTCTATCTAGCAAATTTTCGACCACTGTATGCAGCTTCATCAGGCTTCTCTAAGTTA